>JAOVVB010000050.1:26366212-26379296 GCA_028570985.1 Heterobranchus longifilis | reverse complement strand
GGACTGTGGGAGAAAACCGGAGTACCCGGAGGAAACCCACCAAGCACGGGGAGAACATGCAAACTCCATGCACACAGACCTGAGGTGGGAATCGAACCTGGGACGTACAAAGTGACAATTCTAACCACTAAGCCACTATGTCGCCTATACTGTATTTAGTCATAGTCATAGTCATCTTCATAATTGTATGGCGAAGCATAGCAAGTATGGCAAAGCATACACCTTTAAACCCTTTTTTCAGCGTTTTCCAAAGAGTATTGCATTTCAGTACATTGGTGGATCGTCAGTGTAGATGGATTGAATTGCATTCCTAATTGTCATGACTTTTTGCATACTTTTACCCAAAGAACTTTATTTAGTGTAGTCTAAAAATATCACAGTTAATTTTAGACTCTGTGTGCACTCTTGGCATTACCAGGGTGTGTGTGTGTACATAATGGGTATGAACAGAACCTGGGACACTTCCAGCTCTAATGTGTAATGTGCATCATGTTGTTTACACATTGGCCTTCATTTTTTAATTATTATTTTTTTTAATATATTTTTTTTTTTCCATGCAGAAATTACCCTTGTGACATTGTAACCTTACTGAACCTCATCCTCTTCAAAGCCTCAAACAACAGCAGAGAGATCTATGAGATTTCTATGCAGTTAATGCAGGTGATTACGGATTTGAAACAACCGAAAATATCAGTGGTTGTGAGATGCATCATGGATTTAAAAATGTATGGGTCTGTGTATTCCATTGCACAAGCAGATCCTGGAGTCTAAGCTGTGTGTGTACTCTAAGAGGATAGTGGAGGAGAAGAGTAGCGGGATTCTGTACGGCACACACAGGCCTCTGCCGCCCCTCTACAGTCTCTCCGTGGCCCAGCTCTCTGCCCAGCTTTCCAGGATGTACCCGGAACTCACCCTGCCCCTCTTCTCAGGTGGGTGGTGCGTAGTGTAGTGCGTGCTAACGAGTTCCCGTTTCAAAAAATCCAAACCTCACTTGTAAACGCTCTTGTTTTGTCGGTCATGATCTCCCGTGTTCAGAGGTCAGCCAGAGGTTTCCATCCACGCATACCAACGGGAGGCAGGTGATGCTGACCTACTTGCTGCCGTGGCTCAGGAACATCGAGCTGGTGGACGGCGGTGTACTGCCAGTCACCTCCAGCCCCACCCACCCATTGGAGGAGAAGAGAAGGCGGGGTCCCTGCATAGCCCCACCCTCGTCACACCTCCCGGGTTCGGGTTGGGGCTCGGCACAAGCGACCTCGCTCGTCCTCAACAACCTCATGTTCATGACCGCCAAGGTAATCCATGACGTCACGTTATAATTAATTATACAGTTTACTATTACTGTTTCCAAAAATTTGGGGCTGATTATACTGTATTTTTCAATCAAGAGGGGCGTTCGAGTCAAAACAGGACTTTCGATTTACTAAAAACTAAATTAGGGAAAAAGTTCACACTATTTTCTAAATAAACCATTTGTAAGTTCGGTGTTTTAATAAATTCGATTGAAAGGACTAATCATAATTACGATTATAACGTAAAATAAAATGTATTACTTTTATCTGGATGTCTGTGTGTGTGTGTGTGTGTGTGTGTCAGTATGGTGATGATGTGCCCGGCCCGGAGATGGAACAAGCTTGGACCGCCGTGGTCTCCAACGAGAAGTGGAGCAGTAACCTGCGTACGACCTTGCAGTTCCTCATCAGCCTGTGCGGCGTCAGCAGCGACACCCTTCTCCTGCCGCATGTGAGTCTTGCCGCATAAATCGCATGCTTACTGTATTTGTATGATGGCGAGAGTAGGCAGTTTAAGACCGGTTGGCCGCTATTGTTAAGGTTGAAGGGTGGAGGTGAGGATGCGTGTCTGTTGGAATGTTAAGCAGTTAGTGAGAAATTATGAGGCCGGAGTATTTAATTAGCAGACTCACACAGCCGTGATGTTCGGCAAGACTTTGTGCCGAATGAACCTTGGTAAAATGATGGAGGCGGGGTACGGTAACGCCCTGGGTTCGGGTTGCACCTCACCACACCTCTTCATTCTTATTACTTATATACTATATTGAATTTCCCACCCGCTCCAATCGTCCTGACAATACATACAGTAGAACACTATGATGTCACGGTCATAAGGGTGCAGTCCACGTCCGATTCACTTAATCTGTCTCTTAATCACTGTTTCACTTAATCTCTGTTGGTTTGTCTTCAGATTAAGAAGGTGGTGATCTACTTGTGTCGGAACAACACCAACCAGACGATGGAAGAGCTGCTGTTTGAGCTGCAGCAGACTGACCCGGTCAACCCCATGGTTGTCCATTGTGACAATCCTCCGTTTTACCGCTTCTCGGCTACCAGCAAATTACCCACCGTCGCTTCAGGTATACATGCGTAAATATGAATTTCCTGCTGTCTTGAATTTTACATAAAGATCCATCCAGAAAACTTAAAATCTACTCTACAGGTACGACGTCCAGCAGCAATACAGTTATCGGCATCCCGGAAAACATCCCTGACAACATCGATGAGCCAAAAATGGCGAAAGAAACTGAGGACAGGTACAGCAGCGACACCTAGCTCATCGACTACACTCACGTAGTACACTTAAAACATCTGCAGGAACGCGAGGACAATACCGCTCACTGGAAACACTTCAAACATTTTAATTACTGTAACGTCTGACAGATTCCTGACAGGCGGGTCTGTGTGTCGTGTGTGTGTGTGTGTTTGTCTGCCACAGGCTGAAAAGTATAATGAGGGCTCACATCCGCCTGGAGTCTCGTTACAGCAACAGCTCCGGAGGCTCGTACGATGAAGACAAGAGTGAGTGAACTTTAGTGAACCGCGCTACTGCGTGCACGGAGATTGACAGACGTCCTCAGGCTCGAACGCAGCCTGGGGCCAGGTTTATACTTCTGGGTTCATGTATAGTTGAATATCTGCGTTGTGACGCATGGAGGTGGATTATGTGTATGGGGAAGAGGGGTGAAAAGGCCAGAAATGTGTCTTTAGTAAAAGCGCTCTAAACACTAGAATAGAATAAAATAGAATAGAATAGAATAATTTATGCATCATGTAAAATGCAAAATCTTTTCCTGACATGCAGATGAGCCCCTTCCACCGTATGCTGGTTGGCTGATGAATGTCCTCGAGACCAATCAGCCGCTCCCTTTGCCCATGCCGTCTAACGGAGGTTGCTGGGCCCCTCTGGTCGACTTCCTGCCCGAAACCGTGACCCTGCGTGGGCCGTTACACAGGTCAGATCTGCTGCTTGTTTTCTGCAACTCAAATATATTTCTTTATAATTACTCATCCAAGCACTGAAAGGAATGATATTAGATGAACAAAGGTGACCGGTCCGGTATGGTCTTTAAATAATGTTACTGTACGTGTCAAATAAGTCGTCTCAAATCAGCTGATTTAATGGTTAAATAGAAAAAGTACTTGTGTTTTTTTTTTCTTATCAGACAGATTAAAATAGATTAGGCAATTTTAAAGCAACGCACATTAGGTCAAAGGTACTGTAATAAAACAAGACTGTTTTTTTTTATTACAATATTGTAATGAAGATTTGTATTTTCCATGCCGATGTAAAGCTTACCATGGGAAAAATCAAATACTTAGCTCGTCCCATTGGGCAGCATGCGCTGTCCATCATATTCGATCGGTTGCGGCGGTCTCGGCTCTGTCCCACAGCAGGTTTTCAATAAAGTCAGGTCTTCAATGAAGGTTTTTTTAAAGGGACCAGACGATACGATATTATCGCGATACCTAAGTGATGATTCAATTCATATTGCAGTTTTGTTAGTGTCATGATTTTATAATACTTTTTTTTTCCTGATTTCATAAAATCCTAGAATAATTTAGCAAAGAATTCACTCATACCATGCAGGATTTTGTGCTTCCTGCCAATGAATAGTTTAGAGCACGCCACCTGTAGGATTATAGATGAATGGCAATACTTTATATCCCTAAATGCAAACATATATAAAGTAAAAAATAATAATAATCATAAAAAAACAAAGATTTTGGAGATGAATTTCCATACAAAAGAATCGCAATACGTAACTGAATCTGTACTCTGTCTGGAGTGCTGGAAAAACGTTTGGTAAGAAAGATAGGAATTTATGAAGCTGTTGTTTTGCTTGTTTGTTGCTGTTTCATATTATTAATCATTAACATTATCAGTAACGAATGCACATTATCTTGCACATTTGCATATTCATTGCACAGTTTTGCATGATGGATCCTGTCTCTGTGTTGGTTCCTCAGGTGTAACATAGCCGTGATCTTTATGACGGAGCTGGTGGTGGATCACAGTGTGAAAGAGGACTGGAGCGTACACCTGCCCCTGCTGCTCCATGCCCTCTTTCTGGGTGAGATATAATATCCACATCTTATACATACCTTTTCTTTTTCTTTTTGTTTTTTTTTTATGTGCAGAGGAACAGAATGGGTTTCATAATGAACCTTGCATGTGTACAAAATCTCAGGTTTGAGGAGGTTATTATTTTATAGCTGTTAAAGTCTCATGAGTCATTATCGTTCTACAAAAATCTGTGGAATGGCTGGATATTTTTATATCGCCATGTTATATTTTTTTGTTTTAAACGCGCACACACAAACTACATATACCTTTCACATGCCAGTCAACGTTTCCCAGACACGCTGTTAGTGTTAGACACGGCTAAGTATTAATCAGATATGTAGATTTTAGTAATTGCAGTCTTATTAATTCTGTTTGAGCTTTTATTAGGCTTATCTGTAACTTTTATTACAACTTAATGCTTTCTCATATGTACCTTCTGGTTTTGTGAATCTCCCATATCATTAAATTGAACAGAAATCCCATTCACTCGTTAAAGCCTTTCGTGTCTGAAATTTACGCTACTAATACACCAGTTTATTTCCAGGCATGAAAATATTAGCGTTCGGCACCTATATTGTTTTTTCAACTCAGGAATGGACCACTGTAGGCCAGAGGTGTTCGAGCACTGTAAGCATCTCCTCCTACACTTGCTCCTCACACTCTCCTGCAGCAGGAGTTTCCCCCTGGTCTCCTCTACGCTGAGGCACACCAAAGGTCTGAGCGCCCGACCCTACTACCAGACTGAGATCTACACAGGTATGCTAGTTTTATAGTGCATGCTACAGCACATGATGCCCTTGGGCTTCTTCTAAAGCATAGGATTAAGAGAAAGCAAGAGCAGAAACACTGCCATGGCAAGCTTTGGATGTACTTATTGCTTGTTGTTATAGTAGGTGTGGTTTTGTTGATTTAGTGCTGTGTGTAAGATTGCATTATCACTGATGGAAAGTTGTAGTTTATGCACTGCCAAAAACCCTCTACAAATCAGTTTTGATCCCATGATCTTTACTCACTATCCACTTTATTAGGTCCACCTTGTGGCTAATACTAGGTTGGACCCTTTGTGCCATTGGAACTGCCTTAATTCTTCATGGCTTAGATTCAGCAAAGTGCTGGCAAAATTCCTTAGAGCGAATCTCCTGTTCCACCACATCCCAAAGGACCTCAATCGGATTGAGATCTAGTGACTGTGGAGGCCATTTGAGTTCAGTGACCTCATTGTTATGTTCCTGAAACCAAAAATCCATCCTGCCTTATGTGTTAAAGATTTGGGCTAGTGGTGCTGGTGTCCTGTTATGGTTTGGGGGAAATTTAGATTTTCTAAGCACATTTTTGGCCTCTTAGTACCAATTGTGCATGGGTTAAATGCCACAACCCACTTTAGAACTGTTGCTGAACATGTCCATCCCTTTATCACTACAGGATTACACGCCTAAATCTGTGATAAAGGGCAGGGTGGACATATGCTTTCATGTGGCTTCCACCTATTCCTGACCCTATCATCCAAATGTCGCAGCAGAAATCAAGACTCATCCGACCAGGCAACATTTTTCTAATCTTCTGTTGTCTGATTGTTGTGAGCCCATGCGAAATGTAGCCTCAGTTTCCTGTTCTTATCTTATAGGAGTGGTCCTTTGGGTATGCTGGTTGGAAAACCATCCCCACCTTGTGTCCTGAGTTCCCCGAGATAGGCCTGATTTAATTGCCAATCATTGGTAAACTCTTCCCTCCATCTGATTTTACATGCCTCTTGCATGAGGATTCTTAATTGTTCACGCGACTTTTCAGTGGATAAGCCATTGTTCCTGATGAGCTCCGAACCTCGACCTTTAGTAAACCTCTGGCTTATCACACCCTTTTGCATTATATTTAGGACACCTTGTCAATGACTTAACACGCTTTCCAGAGTAGCTTTATACAGTCCTGATGTTCTCATGAGATCCTGATGAGAAACACGTACTTACCGGACGAAAAGGAATGCCAAGCCAAAAACAATCATGTGTATGCGAAGTCTTGATTAGACCCCTGATTAGCGCATTCCACAGTGCTGTTTTTATCTCCCTGCCCTAAAAGAGTCATCTGCGAGCGCCTGGTATGGATGAGACGAGGTCTTGAATTTGTCGCTCAGTTGAGCGTGTCTAGTCTGAGCCGAACTGACACCGATCGTACATTATTCAGTGTACGCTGTCAAAACACCGTGCCTGAGATTAATACCCATGTCGTGGCCTCGCCTCTGCTGCCGAGTCGCTTTGCCTCCGGTTGCGTCTCGTCATGTTAAAATAACCAGCTGGTTCAGGGACATTGCATCAGCTGCTGAGATTCATTTTGAAGTCGACCCGCTACATAAACAGACTTAAATAAAAAGACACACGGACACACACTTCTTATTTGTGCCAGTACTCTGTCCGTGCATGAACTGTAAGCTGAGGTTGAAAGTCTGACTTTAATTCGGATCAAGGTCAGACTTGTTTTTCCAGCACATCCCGCACATGTTGGATCTTGACCATCATGTTCCTCAAACCATCCCTGGGCACTTTTTGGAGTGTGTCAGGGGGCATTATCTTATTAAACAAGGCCATTGCCATCAGGGATGTTTAGGTACAGTATGTGTCAAAGTCACATCCACGTGGCAGCACCCAAGGTTTCCCAGCAGGACATTGGTCAAAGCATCACACTGTCTTGCCAGCATGCCTTTTTCACTTAGTGCATCCTGGTGATGCTGGCATTGTCAGGAAAGGATTTTGCATTGTGCTTGGTGGGTCTCCTCAGGGTACTCTGGTTTTCCTCCGACAGTCCAAAGACATGCAGACAAGGTTAATTGTCGTTCCCAAATAGCCCATACTGTGTGTGTGTACCTTGCGATGGATTGGCACCCTGTCTAGGGTGTACCCCACCCCGTGCCCTAAGTCACCTGGGCTAGACTAAAGTACACAGGATAAGCGATATAGAAGCTGAATAAATGAACGAATGAAAGATTTTTACATGAAATAGTATGAGACTCACAAATTACCTAAACTATTTGGCTCTAAAGAGATTAATAAACAAATGATTGTTTAGCCTAGTCAAATTTGTTGTTTAGCCTACCTACACATTCAATTACATGGAGCTGATGTTTTTTTTATAATTTCTTAGAGACATGATTTTAAAAGATTGTTAAAGTTGTACCAAATACTCGTTTTCTATCGCATACTGGAAATCTCCAACCTTAACGACCTTATTGACTGAAGCTAAACTGTATGACTTAAGGCACCTTTTGGGACTATGTTTTTCTAGTGGTTGTTTCTGTCTATATTACTAGATTCAGAAACATCCAATATGACTGGAGACATATTTCTCATGGGTTAATTCAATCGAGGTTTGTACAGTAGTGGTGGACTTTTAGACATGAGACATGGGACCTTCCGATCAGTTGCCCAACACTGTATCCAATGTAACCAGGTTCAAACCACACCACCACCACCTCCAGCACCAGCACCAAGTTTCCACTGTTGGGCCGATGATCAAGGCCCTTAACCTCCAACTGCTCAAATGTATAATGAGATCAAAATGTAAGACGCCCCAGATAAGGGCTAAAACTGTAAGTCATTCTTTTTCATGACATACTTTGACAAAACCCTCTTCCCCCTGCTCATGTTGTTTCCTCAGGTGGTGTGGACTTTCTCCGCGATGCCCAGGCGTCCCCGGTGCCCGACTCTGGATTAAGCTCCTCGTCAACGTCCTCGAGTCTGAGTCTGGGAAGCAGCAGCAGCAACCTTCCGCACTTCTCCACCGAAGAGTCAGAAACCCTGGAGAGCAGCACCGACACTGACGAGAAGAGCAGCAAGCTTGTGGAGTTCCTCAGCACACGGTAAACACCTACCATGTGTTACTTTGCATTGTTTTTGTTTTTACTGACACCTAGTGGTGATCTGATATTACTACAGCTGTTTAGAAGAAAATTATTTGAGAAAGAATAAATATAAGGTCTTATATGGAAAATACAAGATTATATAAACAATATGGATTATATGGTCAAAAGCATGTACATACGTGTCTTTTAAAATATCTTTAATTAATATGGTAACATGTCTTAACGGGAGACATTTCTAACAGGTTTTAGACATAAACAGGGTCGCATGGAAAACGTCCATAGCACAATAGCACACGGTTTTTCATTTATGTTGAGCATCTGCATTATTTGTCCCTAGTTGTCAATCTGTTATAGGAATAGTGGTGTATTAGAGTGAACACACAATATAATAAACGAATGAACAATATATGTCATATTACTCCAATGTTTTTATAAAGCTTTATTCTAAGGTGCACATCGCTTACACACATCTGTTAATATTTGTTTTGCGCTTCCTGTTATTTTTAGTCCGTTTGGGCCGTTGTGGTATCACGAAGACATCAGCCCTAAAAGCCAGCACTCGAAAAGCACCGAGCAGCTCACCAACTTCCTGCATCACGTCGTTTCTGTCTTCAAAGACTCCAAATCAGGCAAGTCGTTCAAGCGCTTTCGAATAATAATGATTAACGTTTCAAATCTGTTTCATGCATTTGGAATCAAAGCAGTCCTCGATAGAAAGTGTGTGTGTGTTTGCATCCAGGTGCATGTTTGGAGCAGCAGCTGAGTGACGTAGCTCTGCAGACAGCTCTGTGCAGCTCGTCCAGACATTACGCCGGTCGCTCCTTCCAGCTCTTCCGCGCTCTCAGGCAGCCGCTCTCGGCTCTGGCCGTGTCCGACCTGCTCTCTCGCCTCGTCGAGGTGGTGGGCGAACACGGCGAAGAGGTGCAGGTGAGGGCTAAAACACCTGGTCAGATTAACTACTTTGTAAAAGTCGACTTCCTCAAAAATGTTAAAAGTAAAGCTGATTTATGCTTATCTTCTCCCCAGGGTTATGTCATGGAGCTTCTCCTGACTCTTGAGTCTGTAGTGGACATCCTCGCCGAGTGCCTGAAGAACAACGATTTAATGACGGTTCTTACAAGGTAACAAAAACAGACTCTTTAGTTTAAGCTTCATGTCAAATCAAACTCAATTCCTTATGTAAATATTTCATGCAAATATATCCCCCCAGGGCTCCTTCTCCTGACCTTCCACACGATGGGAAGCTCACAATGAACAGGAAGAGCACCAGTCAGTTGGATCTGGTCCCCGGCTCAGGAACGGCGTCCGAGCGAATCCGTCATCAGCGAAGCTACTCGGTGCCGAAGCGCTTCGGTGAGGTAGAGCGATCCTCTGAAGTTCCTCGCAGCGCGACCCTAGACCGCCTCCACGCCCACGCCACTCGACGCCAGAGCAACCTTGGCAAGCTGCGCTCCCGCTCCTCCACCTGCTGCACCGACGACGTACTCTCCACCAACCCCTCGAACGCCAACCATCCGCGCAACCTCCTCGCCACCATCTTCTGGGCGGCCGTGTCCCTCATGGAGTCCGATTTCGAGTTCGAGTACCAGATGGCGCTGCGGTTGCTGGGTAAGCTGCTCGGCCACGTCCCTCTGGACAAGGAAGAGTACCGTGAGAAGCTGGAGAAAATTCAGAGCCAGCTGAGGTGGATTGGCTTCTCTGGGCTTCAGCAGCAACTGCTTAAGGGCTTCACCTCGGCTTCCACCACTGAGCTCACGTTACAGCTTTTCTCCCAGCTCACGCCCATCTCGCGTCTCCCGGTGGTGGACACGTCCCAGTCCATAGGTATGCTGTTAGCCTAGTTTTATTAGAAACTCGCTTAGTTCGTGCAATGTAATTTTTTGGGGGGGTTTTATTTAATTTATTTAAATTATTTCTTATTTAATAATCAGAAATAAAAATGAGAAACAAGATGTATATTAGCAAGAATGTAGATTTCATTGTAAAGTATTAGTGTTAACGTTTAAAGTGTTAATAGTCATAATGTAGCTTAATTCTGGCTGTATTTCTAATAATCTGGTTAACTATTAAGTGCTAATAGTGATCATGTTTTTACTGTCTTCACTTATTAACATGAATGCAGGCTTAATCACATAGGGTTTGCAGTAATATATCTTTAATATATTAGAACTAATACAGTACATCCTTCAATATGTAGTATGCGCTGGTAGTAACGCCGTTTAATTCCTATAGCAGTAATAATAAAATTATTTTTTCAGCATTCTATTATTAGAATTTAATGTAAAGTTAAAGACGTTTAACTTAACCAGTTCAAGACATACTAGTAGTAATGCTAGTAGTCCAATGTTATAATACATTTCCCATGAACATATGAGCACTTGCTTACTACAAACATAATTATGCAGTTGTAGTAATTTATATGGTTCACAGATTATTAAATCACTCAAGTCACACACAATCAAAGAATCTATTTAAATGTGACATGTACAGTGGAAGAGATGGTGGAAGATGGACTTGTAAATGCACGGCACGCGATGTTTTTGTAGGTTATTTATAACCTGCTCAGAGCCCTGTTCTGACACGTGTTGAGCCGCTCTGTCCGAACCCGTGATGTTTCCAAATGAGCTGAATCGAAACCGTCGGCAGGTGTGAACGTAGGCTACGCAAACGAACATGAAAGACCAGAAAGATCATTTTATATTTTCATATTACATTCTTGGGAAGTTTACAATTTCGAAAGGTGAAGATTTCCACCTTCCCGTAAACGTAATAATAGCTATTACATAGAAAACCCAAAAAGCTATTACATTTGCGCTTAGATTTGGGGGGAGATCATGAGGTGTGCACTATTATTTTTGTGTTTATTATGCTTGTGGGTGGCGGCACAGTGGTGTAGTGGTTAGCAATGTCACCTTGCACCTCGAGGGTCCGGGTTTGATTTCCGGCCAGGCTCGTGTTGTGCATGGAGTTTGCATGTTCTCCCCCTGCTTGGTGGGTTTCCTCCGGGTACTCCGGTTTCCTCCCACAGTCCAGAGACATGTAGATGATCAGACTGATTGGTGTTCTCGAATTGCCCGTAGTGTGTGCGTGAATGTGTGTGTGTGTGTGTGTGTGTGTGAGACCTGCGATGGATTGGCACCCTGTCCAAGGTGTACCGCACCTCGTGCCCTAAGCCTCCTGGGATAGGCTAAAGGCCCCCCGCGACCCTGAGTACAGGATAAAGTGGTATAGACGATGAGTGAGTGAGAGATGTTTGTGGGTTGTTATTACGCCTGCGGGTGTTACATGCGGGGACACAACCGTAAGTCAGGTGTAATGAAGTACTATTGGTCATAATGCTAAAAACTTTTAAGTAATATTTCAGCTATAGTAAAGTATTATTAGTAGTATTTCGCCTTATTAACTATAGTGGTATTGGCAGTAATGTGGCGGTGCATGGAAGTGTAGTGTTCAGCACTGTGTCCTCGCATTTCCAGGGTCAAGGTTCCGGAGTTTGTATGTTCTTCATAATGCTTAGTGGGTTTTCTTCCCACATTCCAAAGACATACAGATTAGCATTCCCAAATTGCTCGTAGTGTGGGAAGGAGTGTGTGGTGTGTGCACGTGCGCCCTGCAATTAATTGGCTCTCCACCCAGGGTGTATCCCAGCTTGTGGCCAAAGTTTCCTGGGATTCGGCTCCGGACTTCCTGCGACCCTATATATAGGATAAGCAGTACAGGAGATGAATGAATGAATGAACGAGTAATGGTCAGCACTGTCACTGTGCCTCTAAGGTTTGGGGTTTAAATCTCACCTCTTACGCTATATTGTCCTTATGCTTGGTGGGTTTCCTGTAGGTACTCTGGTTTCCTCCCACAGACCAATGACATGCTCTGTAGGCTGGGTGGTATTCCCAAACTGAGTATGTGGCTGTATGAGTGTGTGTGTGCACCTGTAGGTTGGCAGAAGAAAGTTCCCATTACAGAAATGAATGTGTCAATGAAGGTCATAGGTCATCCCAGCCAACCAGAGCTCAGGAATACTGTAGCAGTTGTACCATAGCATTAATCAATCGAGGTCAAAATAACATCGGTGTTATATTGTCAAGCAGTTTTATCATAAATACTGTGTTAATTATGAACTATATTTATACATACTGTATGATGTCCTTGATAAGTCTTGTTGCTGTTTCTAGGTTTCCCATTGAACATCCTCTGTCTCCTACCTCACCTGGTCCAGCATTTCGATTGTCCCACTCAGTTCTGTAAGGACGTAGCTGAGAGGATAGCTCAGGTCTGCCCGTCTGAACACAAACACCATTGCATCCAACAGTTTTAGATTTTTTTTCCCCCCTCTAATCATTACCTATGTCAATTTTCAGGTCTGCCTTGATGAGAAGAACTCCAAGCTGTCCAACCTGGCCCATGTGATGACCCTGTATAAAACACACTCGTACACACGTGACTGCCTTTCCTGGGTCAACGTGGTGTGTCGCTACCTCCATGAAGCCTTCAGTGAAAACACACTCTGCATGGTGACCTACATGGCTGAGGTAGAGTAAACATGCACTTTGGAAAAATATATACACATTCTGTTTTATCAGCAAACTCGGGCCAGCCTTCGCTCACCATGTACATCCGAAGATCAAAGAATACTTTTGGTATGTCCTGACCACTGCAGACCAGGAACATCCCACAAGACCTGCAGGTTTGGAGCTGCTCTGACCCAGTCCTCTAACCACAAATCACAAATTGGCGCTTGTCCCAGGCTTTATGCTTGCCCATTTTTTCTGGTTCCAACACATCAACTTCAGAAAAAAGTCTCACTTGCTTCCTAATATACCCCACCCACTTCCAGCCGCCATTGTAGCTAGTTATTGAAAATGTAGCTACTGT
>JAOVVB010000050.1:26335505-26359150 GCA_028570985.1 Heterobranchus longifilis | reverse complement strand
TGAATAAAAAAGGGGAAACCTGAACGCTTACAATAATCTCTCATCCTGTAGTGGAAAACTTACTGTTACAAAACTCTCACACACTAGATCAATAAATAAATAAATAAATAAATACATGAATGAATAAATAAATCCCTTTGTATAAATTTAGTGAATGAGTTGTTACTATGGAAACAACAACAACCTTCTTAACAGGTTTGTCAATTAAAAGAAGCATTAAAACCTGCTCACTGTTCCTATGAGCAGATATACAGTAGTGTGTGTGTGTGTGTGTATATATATATATATATATATATATAAATATATATTTATTATTGCTAATTAATGTTTAACAATGAAGTTTTACAATATATTTACAATAGTTACAATATCTTACATTTTGATGCAATAACAACTTTTTAAACTGTGCAGTATTATATTACCTAGTGCAATTTGATTGAAAGTGTAACTATTGTATTGTTTATTTCTTTTTCTTTTGTATTTATACACTGTCACTGTACTGTGCCTACTTTATGTTTGCACATTTTTCTCTACCAATCTCTACCAATCCTAAGCTGGCATTTATGATATACAGGAATTTTCATACTTCGGATTCATGATTCATAGGGAGTGTAGCCTGTAATTACATGTTAGTATATTAATGACTGACAAGTAAAAATGCAGTTAATGACACTGTTATTGTTATAAGACTTGTGTTTATGAAATAAGAAATTCGTACACTCCTCACAGCCGTTGATGACTAAGCGCTGCTCACCTGTGAAAGTTCTTCTCGGAGGCTTCGTGGTAGGACACGCCCCAAATGTCCTCTATCGTCAGGGACGAAGCTTTGTAAGCCTTCCATGCTAGCGGAGAGAGCCAGTGCAGGGTCATGAAGGAGAAAAGGCCTGCATTGTCCACGGGGTGCTGATGCCTGTGAGACAACAACAACAACAACAACAACCACACGAGTTCAGACACACGGTGCTGTTGACGAGCGCTAGCACGGCCTCATGGAAAAGAGTGTTTGGTGCATTTATGTTTGAACAGCACTTTTCAGCTTCCTCACAAAAGTGTTGTGGCGCAGTGAAAAATATTGCGCGGTGCTTTTATCACTTGGTGTGTGTCCAAACATGGAGCAGGCTGTGAGCGGAGGATAAGGGCCTCCTTATCAAGACTGCAACGCTAATTCTCAACACTTACACTTTTTTAGCTGCAGAAAAACAGAATATGTCTTAATATGGCGTGATAACTGGAGTGAGATCATCTTACTTGTGTGTGATCCTGAAAGGCTTCAGTAACTGCAAACTCTGATGGTATCGCCCTCGTTTTCTTGTCTCGTGGTCCAGATCGTCCTCTTCCAGGTCGGGCTGGGTCTCGGGGCAGGACAGGGGTAAACCCCCGACCTGGATAGCAGCCTCCAAGGCAGCTGGGTGCATTTCTGCTTTCTAACACACACACACACACACACACACACAGACACACACACACACACACACACACACACACAGACGCTCACAATGTGACTTCTGTATCCTGTGTCATGGATTAGTGCAAAGCTCCATGCTCATGACACAGAGACGGAGAGAGAGGGACAGAGACAGAGAGAAGGCTTTGGCAATACTAATGTAAATATTTGTCATGCTAATAAAGCTCCTTTGAATCTTGAATCTTGAGAGAGAGAGAGACAGACAGACAAACTGTCTGTCTTCATGTGTTCACTTACTACAGCTGACTGAGAGCACCTTGCATGGTGTGTGTGTGGGTATAAATTTAAAGTGCTTATCTATTTAAAGATAGCAGATGCCGTCCTCAAGGTCTCATGGACAGCGAGCCCAACACCCGAGCCTATCACTGATCTATCTGTGGCGTAAGCTGTGATGACGTCAATCCAGCTTACAGCACACAGCAGCGCAGACCAGCGTGAAAATTAAAAACAGTTCAGCCCCGATAACAACGCGTCCATTCTGAGTAATTATTGATACAAGATTAAGGTTTAAATAGTGCAGGAACAAAATGATACGATTGTCAGTGATCAGATATTTCACAATGTCAGACGTTTTTGGCTTGAAGGTGGAACTGTGTTTCGGGCCTAAGCTCATTCGGTTCTCATGCGGCGACTCGTTTGAGTAAAACATACAGTAACTGTAATAGAGAAAGGTTCAAAAAACAAAGTAAGGAATGTTAATAAAGGACACGACAACAGTCCTAAGACTTGAATGATGCTCTTTGTTTATTCTGCGATAAACAAGCCACATGTTTCCTCTGCATGTAAGAAACATTCGTTTAGTCATCATGAATCCAGGTTCATACATTTTGTGGATTATATTACTTATGCAATCGTTTCTTTCCTAACATCATGTAAGTTCTGCAGGAGGTTAAACAACATGGGAGGGCATCACATTGATAAAAATAAAAATAGATATAAAAACATTCTATAAAATTCATATATATATATATATATATATATATATATATATATGTGTGTGTGTGTGTGTGTGTGTGTGTGTTGCTTGCTTGAGCTGAATATTTCTATGAATGGCTTCATTCAGATCTTATCTTTATTATCTACGTACTGACGCCTGCTCATTGGAAATAATATACAGAAAGATATACAGAATGTAAGCAGGTCACACCTAGATGTTAAACAAACACAAGGCTACAGCGCTCAGATAGAGATACAGGTTCTCATGGTGTAGTCCGGGGAGAGGGAAATTAGTCAGGTCAAGTCAAGTAGGCTTTTATTGTCATTCCAACCATATAGAGTTCAGTACACAGTGAGACGAAACAACGTTCCTCCAGGACCAAGGTGCTACATACAACATAAATTAACAACACAACTCTACCGGAGCCAGAGAGACCTAATTAGCTGACTGGCTCAGATATGACAGACTTACATTTTTTATTTTTAAGTTAACCTAAGACAACAAAAAAGAGACAACAATAGACAATAGACAACAAAGTGCACGTGCAAATGTGCAAACAAAGAGCTACAGAGTGACAAACACAACAACGTAACACGTTTCAGTACTTTTGCAGTAGTGAGGTATGAGTTGAGGTAGTGGGAGGAGAAACAGTGAACAGTAAACATTTGACATTCCTGAGTAGCAGCAATGATTTTAAAATATTAATTATTGCTTTTAAAACAATTTCTTAACATTTTTGTTGATGATGGGATGATGATCGATATGTACTATAGTTATCGATAGAACGATATATAGTTATGGCTGATATTCGTAGTTATTGTTAATATTGAATTAATCAGGCTATGGTTAGAGGAAGCTTGATTTAAATAGTTCAAATAAATTATTATAATAATGGAACAGTTTTCAAAGGTGGAAAAAGTTTACAAGAGAACCAATTGTATTTTTCCTCTTTTGATAAAACATCCCATGATCAAATAATAAAAATAATAATAACAACAACAACAACAATAATAATATTGGTGTATTATCTATTTATATAAAAATATATAAATAAAGAAATAATAAAGTGTGGAAGTGACTTACATTTTAGACTGCTGTTTCACTCTCTTGACTTAAAAACAACAACCCCAGCCCTGATCTTTGCCTCTTCCCCTGACTATGTATAGTGTTATTAGTAGAAGTTATACTGCTGCTCAGCTCAACATGTTAAATCTCCTAAAAGAAGACAAAAACAAGTCGAGAGACTACACTTCCTGTGTCGCCCTGAGACATTACCTCATAAATGCATGAAATAAAAGCACTTAGTCAGCGGGATGAACGCACACTGACTTCCCAGCAGCAGCAGCAGCAGCAGTAAAGGGCAGCGGAGTCCCGGTTTCACACCCGGCGGAATCCCCTATATCAGTCTGACGTCATTCGCAGCGCGCCAATCAGAGCACCGCTTTGGTCGTCGCCCGGGTAACAAGAGAAAGCCTCGCGGAGCTGTCGGTTGGACGAGCAGGACGAGATGAAAGGAGTCACGTGGTTAAAGGCTACAAATTCGAATTTAAATGTTGTATTTGTCACAACCATGCAGTGAAAAAATAAAGGCCCGTAGAAAGGACTGGAAAATATAAAGTCTACATTATGCGGTAATTTGTTACAATAAAATAAAGTATAAAATAGAAATATATCAAAATGTAAAAATAATAATAAAAAACATTTAAAAAGAGAGAGAAAGTTTAAAAGGAACTATATTGTGTTACTACTTGGGTGATTCTACAAAAATTGTGGCTCTGCTGATGCTGAGATCATTTAAATTAACTTGTATATGTTCAGAAAATATTGTTTGTACTTTCGATCATGAAATACATTTTCTTACTTTAATGTTCAATATTTAATTGTAGCTTTTTTTTTTTTTTTTTAAGTAAGGAAATTATCTTGTCACTTTGATCATACATCAAAGTGGGACCGTATAGGTTTCATCTACAGATACACTATATGGACAAAAGTCCTGGGCCAAACTTGCAATTACACTGAATCCAAATACATACACTTCAATATAGCTATAACAGCTTTCACTCTTCTTGGAAGGCTGTCCACAAGATTTTTGTTGTGTTTTTTTGGGAATTCATTCTGTAGAGCATTTCTGAGATGAGGCGCTGATGTTAGACGAAAAGGCCCTGGTTCGCTTTCTCGTTTCCAGTTCATCTCAAAGGTGCACACCGAACTCATCAAACCATGTCTTTATAGTCCTCGCTTTATCCACTGGGACACAGTCATGTTGAAAAAGAAAAGGGCCTTCCTCAAACTGTTGCCACAATGTTGGAAGCAAAGCATCATCCAAGATGTCTTGGTATGCTGAAGCGTTAAGATTGTCCTTCATTGGGAATTGATTGATACACCTCAATTCAATAATTAACAAGTTTGGCCAAATACCGTATAGTGTATTTTTAAATTAAATCAATCTGATTCACAATAACATGAATATCTCATAAAATGAGTTAAACACTAAAATCATGAACCAATAATTGATTATAATCACTTCATCTTCTTCTATACCGCTTTATCCTGTATTCAGGGTCCTCTCCCAGGAGACTTAGGGCACCAGGCAGGGTACACCCTGGACGGGTGCCAATCCATCGCAGAGCACACACACATACACACACTCACACACTCATTCACACACTATGGGCAATTTGAGGACGACAATTAGCCTAATCTGCATATATTTGGACTGTGGGAGGAAACCGGAGTACCCGGAGGAAACCAACCAAGCAGGGGGAGAACATGCAAACTCCATGCACACAGAGACGGGAATCGAGCCTGGCCGGGAATCGAACCCGGACCCTGGATGTGCAAGCCTAACCAACAGTGCTAACTACTAAACCACCGTGCTGATTATAATCAATTATATGAAATAATTAATTAACATTAATGACAATTTGAAATTGTTCCTTTGTCGAAGGTCACTAGATGAAAAGCATTGGACAAATGTAATGTCATGTCAATGTCGGACATCTCGCTTCATTTGTTTAGAAATGCCATAATTTTTTTTTTGCAATTTTATGCTAAGCTTTTAAGTCCATCATTGGTGTCACTCATTTTATAATTATAGCTGTCAAACACTGAACTGAAAAACTAATTACATCTAATAATTAATTGATTGTTACATAATTGAAAACCATGTGGTCTTACACATGGAAGCCGTATATATAATTTGATCTAAAATGTACAGTTTATTAGAATAGATTAGAAATATAGAACCTCTGACATTTTGTAGAAATCAGTTATCACACATTTGCTTACATTTTAACACAGAGCGAGAAATAGTGCTGAAAATAAAATATTTAAGATATTGAACATTTATCTCTTTTGTATAAATGATTTTAAAATGTTAAAACAGTCAAATTAATTACTATTTTGCTAAAAAAATAATCAAAGTGGTCTCAAACCTTACTGTGTCTATACATTATAGCAGGGGTTCTCATACTTATTAAGGTAGGGATCAGATTTCTATTCAAGGTCAAAGGTCAGGAATGATTGGTGATAAGCAAATTACTTTTTAAAAACTTGCTTATAAATTACAAACAACATACATTCAAACCTGGTGGAAAGCATGCCAAAGTTTGACTTTAATCAGATGCTTAAACCAAAACTTTAAAACAACTTACATTCAAGTGCCGGAAAGATTCAAAATACATCCAAGTTAGTGCAAAAGAAATGGCACTGTTTGCATGCAAATTGTTGTTTGTGAACCTAAACAGCTTCAACTTCTAACTTTGGAAAGTTTACAGACGTATTGGGAAAAAAAAAACTTCAGCACATCTTTGACTGAATTTCAGGCCAAAACAAACTAAATAAACAATGTGCAGTTGTTTGGATGCCTGAATAAACCGATTAAACAAACTGACATTAACATAACAAGACGCTGTAATATCGGCATGATTTTGAAAGTAAAATCTCTAGCAGTAGCTCTGCTACTAAATTTTGATTAGACAAGATTAGATTCAATTTTATTGTCATTGTGCAATGTACATGTACAGAGCCGATGAAATGCAGTTAACATCTAACCAGAAGTGCATAAGTCTCCTGTTTACAATAAATATCAAATGTGGTAAATGATCTTATGGGTCCATACAGTATGTGTAGGGGTGAGAGTGATTAATGTACAGAAGGTACAGTAGGTAATAGAGAAATGGTATATATGATAACATACAGTATAACCATTAAAACATTGTGTCAAGAAGATTAAATGCTCAAATAAGCATGATATGCATACATCGATCAGCCATAACATTACGACCACCCACCTAATAGTGACTAGATTCCTCGATTTGCCACCAAAACAGTGATGATCTGTATGTTCTGACACTTTTTTCAATGGGAACAAGCATTAACAGGGTCAGGGGCCGCAGTGGCATTGGACTACAGATCGGATGGTCCCAGGTTCAAACCCCATGACCACTAAGTTACCACTGTTGGGCCCTTGAGCAAGGCCTTTAACCCTCAACTGCTCAGATGTGTAATGAGATAAAAATGTAAGTTTCTCTGGATAAGAGTGTCTGCCAAATGCCTAAATGTAACTCATAAACCTTTTCAACAATTTGACCTACAGTAGCTCTTCTACTGGATCGGACTACACAGGCCATCCTTCTCAGTGAGCCTTGGCTGCCCATGAACCCTTACTTTGGGTTGGTCATTGGAGTTCCTTTCTTGGACCATGTTCAATATGTCCTGACCAATGCAGACTGGGAACATCCCACTAGAGCTGCAGTCTTGGAGTCGCTTTAACCCACCCATCACAAATTTGTCCGTACTCACAGGAGCTACATTTTCAATCTCTTGTTACAATGGCGGCTGGAAGTGGGTGGGATACATAAGGCAGCCAGTGAAGCTTGTGTGAAGTTAATGTGTTGGAAGCATTAGGATTTGAGTGACTTTGACAAGGGCCAAATCGTGATGGCTAGATGAGTCACTTTCACAAAGACAGTTCTTCTTGAACAGTAAACGTGCTGCTACCCAAATATTTGCACATACCATAGACTTACATACCAATATTTGCACATACAAATAGATTTACATGACTACATATTGTCTGATTGCACTGTTCTTGTTCTTGTCTTGTACAATGTTTTGTTATTTTTTTATTTTATTTTAGTATTGCACTATTGTATGTCTGCACTGTAGATCCAGAGCTCTCGCCATTTCGTCTCCCTGTATACTTGTATACGGTGAAATGACAATAAAGTCGACCTTGGATCAGTGCAACTCCAAAACTGCAGATCTTGTGGGATGTTCCTGCTCAGGACATGCAAAAAGTGCTCCAAGGAAGGAAAACCAGTAGACAGGATAAACATGAGTGCGAAGGTGTACTGTATAGTGGATGATGCATAGTGCAGGTGTGCATCAGTGCGGAGTTTCAAGCAGCTGATCCAGGAGGACAGAACACAGTGTGTGTGTGTGAGTGTGTGTGTGAGTGTGTGTGGTCGCTAGACGGAGACACTGACCTTTTCTTTCCGCATGTGGACCGGGACATCCTCAGCACACAGGGGACACGTGATGTACACCCACAGAAGTCATGCGTTTCCGTGCGCGCGGGACAGAACGCGTGCGCGTGAACCTGTTAGCCGACATCTGCACAAACTGCGAAACGCTGCCGACGTTGCCATGGCAACGGTGTCAAACCCGGAAATTATTACGTTTAGTGTTAAACCTCGGGCAGGGATAAGCTTGTAACAATCTCTAAACAGACTTTTATAGAGCAGTTTTATTACTGTTAACTTAAATAACTACAATTAGTTCAAATTAATAGACCTTGATGAGTATTTAGAATTTTGTGGTATTTATGAGTTTGTAGAAATGACACTTTTCAAGTTAACTGAACAAATTTGATATTTTAAGTATCTGTAAGTACTTAAGTAACAGTAACTGTCACCTTAAAGTTCCACCAACTAAAAATCTTTCAGACGAGCGATTTTGTGTCTGATGTCATCAGGGCAATAGGGCGCTGGTGGCTCAGTGGTAGGTGTTTCGCCCGCCATGCGCAAGGCCCGAGTTCGATTCCCAACAACTGTATGAAGTGCCAGTCCTAAGCCCAGATAAAATGGGAGGGTTGTGTCAGGAAGGGCATCTGGTGTAAAACCTGTGCCAAGCTTGTGTGCGGACCGGATTGTCTGCTGTAGCAATTTATTTGATTTGCAACAACTAAAAAAAAAAAGATAATTGCTATTAAATAGTATGACTTAGGCTACTCAATAATGCAAATAAAGAACGATTAATATGAATGAGTACAACAAACTCAAAAAATCATGGTTCCGTTACAGTGTAGGGTATTGGAGCCATGTAAATCATTAAGATGAAGACTGGTGTCAGAGGCGTCAATGTGCGACATGTTTGATAGCAAAATGAGACAATTCCATTTTTTTTTTTGTATTGAAAAAAATATAGATTTGTTTTTTTCAAAAGGAGTGTTAAAAAGCACAAATACTAAAAGATTTTGGTTTACAGTATGATCAGATGACACCTCCCTTTCAAAGTACTTGTATAGCCATGTACCGTTTAACCGAAAGCCTTCCGAACACACCGAATATATCTCATGCCTCTTTTGCACAAATCGTTCGTGCATATATAAAGTTTTCTAATGTTATTTCTCTGCCGCACCATAATACTTCCCACTACATAACACTACAGCATCCCACATCGCTTTGTTTTGTATCTACTGTAACATGGTTTCCTCTCTTTCTGTGTATGTCTGTACTATAAAGGAGCTACAGGTAAGCTCTAGTTGTTTTCAGTGCAAGGATTGTACATCTGCAGTATCACGTTTCCTGTAGTTTGTGTGCTTGCGGTGTTGTGCATGGTGTTACTCCACTTGTGCATGGATTGATATGGTTTTTCAATATTGCTCGGCTCAGCTTAACTGGAAAAATAACTACAGCTGTTTCCTAATCAATACAAAGGAACGTTCTTTGTAGTAAAATACTGTAAATACTGTTTCTCCTGTATTTGAGCAAGACCCTAGGCAGCCATGAGTGGCTACAGTGTTTGGGTTCACTGATACACAAGAGGTGTTCAAGTCAAACCGGGATTTTTGAGAATACCACTATAAGAATAACGACTATCTTTATTTCTTTATAAAATCCCCAGATACACTAATGAACTTATCCAAGTGTTTCACTAGTGCTTGGATACCATCAGTGTAGAAGGTTTTGTTCAGTACACCGGAGCCATGATTGGACGTCCTGCTTCAAACTGGCCTCCCTGGAACTCCTTTAATGGCCCAAACATGTGGAAATGGCTTGAAACGAGGTCATGACTTGGCAGCCAAGTTCCTGTAATGTGTTGTTGAAGTAGTGTTGGTGAATGATTGTGTGTACAGTTCCCACACACACAGACGCTTCTTTTTCACTCTGAGCCACCTCAGCCGGGATCGTCATTCACGGACGTACGGCCTTCTTTAAAACGTTTGCACCATTTAAACGATTTACTGCATAAATCACCGTACTGTGCTTGAAGTCTTCTGTAAATGTTTGAACATTGTGGTGCAAGACATTGCACCGCAAGTCCCGGTTTGACTTGAACACCCCTTGTATATTTCATGCAGTTAATGTTGACTATTCACACCTGAAATGAATTGTTAGACAGCCTGATCTACACACATAGTAGTACGGTAAGTAGCTCATTAAAAACAAGAAGCATGACCCTGCCTTTTTTTTGTGTGAGTGTGTACATAAACATAAACATGAGCCTGTATGAAATTATGTCAATGGAAATATTGATCATCTTCCCCAATCTTCTCTGTTTGTCTCTGTGCCAGGGGGAAACGGTGGATAGTTTCAACTGGGGGGCAAGGAGGCGCTCTATAGACAGTCTGGACCGCGTGGAACAACGTATCCAAGAGGAAGATGAGGGTCATCAGGCAGGCAGCTCACCTAGCCTCAGACCCATCGTCTGCCGTGACTCGGACGAGTCCTCAGAGGACGATTCTCTCACTGTCAGCCAGATCCTGGCCTCCTCACAGCTTGTGAGTCAAAATCTCACCACTCTGGTCTGAATTCAGGGCTAGTTTTATTGAGATCAGATAGTAGTTGATTGCTGATGGAAGTTAAACCTAGAATAAAGTTATCAGGATAATTATTTGAACAATATGAATGAATGGTAGGATCAGTGTT
This sequence comes from Heterobranchus longifilis, assembly GCA_028570985.1. Taxonomy (NCBI): domain Eukaryota; kingdom Metazoa; phylum Chordata; class Actinopteri; order Siluriformes; family Clariidae; genus Heterobranchus; species Heterobranchus longifilis. The sequence goes on along the minus strand of JAOVVB010000050.1, from coordinate 26,348,595 downwards.
TAGATGAGAAAGTCCTGTCACTGCATATGCACCCAGCATGGCCTAGGAATGCAGTTCAAGCGATCTGATGACAGTGTATCTTGACCCAGTTTATACAGTACATACAGTATATGTAGTCCTAACCACTTGTGATCCAATCACCCTGGAAGGATCTACCACCAAGTTACCACTGATGGGTCCTTGAGACAAGGCTCAATGTAGGTCGCTCTAGAATAAGGGCGGCTGCCAAATTCTCAAATGTAAATGCAAGCCAGGTGTGAGAAAGGCCATCTAGCCATACGGTCTAACAGTCTGTATGAGTTTTGGAGACCTGACTCGCATTTACATTTGAGAATTTGGCAGGCGCCCTTACAGTATTCCAGAGCGACCTACATTGAGCCTTGCTCAAGGGCCCATCAGTGGTAACTTGGTGGTGCTGGGGTTTGAACCTGGGACCTTCATTTGGGACCAGTAGTCCAATGCCTTAACCACTAAGCCACCTCTGGACCCTGGTGTTGGATGGAACCTGTTGGTGCCACCCAAATCTGTCATTGATTCTTTACGTTTCTGCAACTTGATAGTTTTTAAAATGTATCCCTTTAATGGGGCAGCGATAGGGGGTGAAGATCACTATCGATCCAAAATCTCCCATAGACATTCAGTTGGGTTGAGATGTGTTGAGGGTCAAGACCATCGCATATAGTTTCATCCTCATCAAACTCATTTATTAAGCTTTTCTAGACAGGTGTCTTCCTTGAAGATACCATTAACATCAAGACAGGAATGTTTCATTACAGGATAAACAAGCTTTGAATTGGTTTGAACTATTTTTTATCTCTCGTATGTATGTAATCAAATTTGCCCTTTCCTAAAGCATTTGTAAATAAGATCCCATCTCTCTCTCTTTCCAGAATGTCATGATGTCCCCCATTGAGAAGGTGAACCACATGGACTCACTTCCTTCCCCATTAGAACCTGTGCCAGCCTCCCCCCTCTCTGTGCCCCCGACAGTGCCCGGTCTTCATGCCTCTACTCCCCAGGACTCGACCCCACGGGTGAATAAGGCCTTCAAAACAGCTGACTTCTGGGGGCCGAGTCACTCCTACACCTGCCGCACCTCCATTCTCAAGTTTTTCACTAATCCCGCTGATTAAAATCACTTTCTGCTTTCCGTTTTGGAAATCATTTTGCTTTTATCTCTGCACATGGTTAAGGTTTAACATCTTACAGGCTTCTGGTTAACTGCTGTAAATATTTTATTTATTTATTAATTGACTTCTTTTTCAATAACCTGCTTTTTTTTGTTAATGATCAGGGCAGGATTTGGGATTTTTGTACATAGATATACAGTAGCTGCATGACAATCAACTAACACTAGCACTCTTTAGAAGTGCCATGGCTTTAAGCTTTCGATCTGGCTGCGTTAACCGGCATCGCTTTGGGTTCGGGTGGCAGGAACTTGTACTAGGCCACCTTGACAATGTGTACGGCTTCTCGCCGGGGTGGCTGGGCTCGGCTCCGCTCTGCATGCAAATTAAGCTTGAAGCTGCAAAGGACGCAAGCGTACACATTGCCTGTGGCCTATAATATTAGACAAGATCACTGGGTCTTAGTCTCTTGATGATTTTCAAACATTTTCTCAATTTCCCATGATTTGAGCATTTAAACAAACCCTAAAGAAAAAAGAAACTCAACGAGAAGAAACTTAGTCTAAAAAGGTCAGTGTGTCCAGAATCTATTATTCTATGTTTTTTTTAACATTTAGAAATTTTGCAATGAATACTTTTGTTATTAATATTGGTTGCTTAATTTAAAGATACCTCATCTTTGTACTCCAAATTATTGATGAACTACAGTTAATTGAAAATGAAAATCTCTAACTTACGGAGGCTAAATCTCCATAAAGTCGCTACAGATAGCATTAAATAAGCATTATTTTATCAAATATTTCAAACTTAAATCTATGTGAACTATGTGTCTGATGGGACAGAGCCTATTCCAGGCCTCACATCGTTTGTGAAGGAGTCATTCTGGAAACATGATAAATCATTTTCACACATCAACAGTCCAACACATTGCATGACATAACTGAAGCTAAAGACAGTCAGACAAAAAAACATTAGCGTGCTTTTTTTGGCCACTCGGTATAGTTTACATAGCTACCGCTAATTCACTTGGGCGTGCATGGCAGATGCATCACTTAATCTAAGACTAATATTAAACAGATGTTAAAAAGTTTTTTTTTTTGTTTTTTTTTTTAACAAACCGAACTGTACATTGTTGATATGGGGATGGCTGGGGATCTGGTGGTGATACAGTAATGGAGATGTTTATTTAACATTTATGGACGAACAGTCAGTTTCCCACCATGTTTCTCAGCGACAAACTTCTTTTATACAACTAAGAAAACAACTTTTTACAGCTAATATTTGCAGACATTACACCTAACTAAAAACAGATCAAAAGAGCAGCATCCTGAATTGTTTATAAACTGTTATTGTATAATAAGAACAAAACACTTTGATGTCCTTTGATCATCAAAGAAAATTGTCGACTTAGGGATGATGAAAAGCATTTATAGATTACATCTGTTTACTTTACATCAACCCATCTACCTACCTATCAGATTAATTTCCTATAACAACATGTGATGCCATGTTTTAATTTTTAATTATTTAAAAGGGGAATTTTCAACACCACCCCTCATTTCTTCATATTTTCTTATATAAAATAATACTGTTGCTGCTGAGTTTTTTTCTTTCATTAAATGTACATGATTTAATTAATTTCACTCAATTTTAATATGAAGAAATAAGGGGTGGCTCAAGACTTTTGTATAGAACTACAATTCTATACAGTATGTAGTATCTGAACATTATACAGTATAGGTAATTGTGTTTTTTTTTTATATATATAAAAAATCCTTTTATTGATATTTTATCTATAGAATTCTTCATTTAAAACAGGACAGGTTGTAACTTATTGGTGTAAGATGTAGCAAACTGCGTATATAAAGATTTGCACGCAGGGTTGTGGGTTGATTGCATCATACATATACATTACATTAATACTGTAGCAACATGAAGAACCAGATGTGTGACACTAAACATGCTTTGCATATATTGGGGTAAAATTGCACAAAAATTGTGTAGTCCCTTTTTTATAGTTTTAGTTTTAGCAGACGTTAATGTTTATAGATAAACACATAGAGAACAACTCAAACCCACACGATGATCCACATAAAACTCATGTGTGAGTGTTTGCTTGACTGCTAATGCATAATAATTCAGTTGTACACTGCTAGCACACACTGTTTACTTTTCCGGGTTGTTGAGTTTTCAATGAAAGGTGCATCTTCGCAGCTCTTTATGGCTCACACGGCTTTTCATCACGTTTGATTACCAGGCCGAGCTGTCAGCAGATGATGAGGACACCAGCCTGCATGAGGATGAGATCTCCCTCTGCATCACCGAGCTTCCCAGTGGCATTGATCGCGCTGACGGTGTGTCTCTGGATGCTCACGGGGAGGAAAAGGAAGACAGGGGGCCCAGCTGTCCACCCAGGTTTGGGAATTTAACGACTTCGCAGACAGACAAGGAACGTGCGCTCTCTTTTTTTGGGATCATTTGATAATCAGAGTGAAAATCTCGTTTTCTTGCCTTTCAGTCACTTTGGGGACCAGTCCGGTTCTGGAACGATGGCCGAAGACGACTCTCGTTCCTCCTCCTCTCCGCCTCCGTCTCCCTTCTTCTCAGCCATCCTGGCTGCTTTCCAGCCAGTGGTGTGTGATGACGCTGAAGAGGCCTGGCGCTGCCATCTTAACCAGCTAGTAGCCGACACTGATGGCTCGTGCGCTGTCTACACCTTCCATGTCTTCTCTTCTCTCTTCCAGGTATGATTCTCGTGCTCTTCAGTCCGATTCTCGTGTTAATACACAGCTGGCTGTTTTGTTTTGACGTGAGTTTGTAATCAGGAGGATTTGAAACGTGGAAGATTTTTGAAATGCTTTTGGTTACGTTCCAGCTGGAGGATGTCCAGTGGCTTATTAATAATAAAAATAATCTGTGGCTTATTTGTTAATCCACAGTAGTTAGCTGCACTCCATTTCCCAAAGCTGACAGGCCTGGATGTGTGTTGTGTATTTATTTATTTATTAATAATAATAATTTAAAAAAAAAAATTCTTTTAGAGTATCCAGACCAAGTTCTGTGCCTTGACATGTGACGCTGCTGGCTTCCTCGGCGACGGACTTCGTGGCATGGGAGGGAAGTTCGTCAGGTCTTCGCAGATGTTAACGTCGTGCTTTAAGTGCCCCACTTTGTTTATAGATGCTGATACAGTGAGTAACAAATACAAACTATTACTGACTAGGTAATACTGACTACTAATCAACATGTGTAATATACAAGATTTATCAGCAATTAAAGTATCTTCGACCGAGCAATCTGATTGGACGAGCAGCGTTCCAGGAGTACTGATAATAGACAATAACATCACTGGGACGTTTAACCAGAATCAGGTCTTCTAATAACCGTTTATTACACTAACTGTCAGTTGCAACATGGGTGAAAAAAACACATTCAAGCTTTTTCAGCAACTAAACTGATCAAATTTGTTAACATTACTGTATGCCATTATAAAAAACAAAAACACTTTGACTTCTTAATAATTGCTTATAAGTCGTTCTGAATCGCACATGAACTATCCGTGTACTTTTATTTATGGTTACAAAGATAACTACCTCCTAGCGCAAGGCTGAATCCCTTTAACCCCTGATCAAGGGCACTACTTGGTGTGTGGAACAAGGGATTATACACCCTAGTGCACTAGCTTTCCATTTAACGCTATTTAGGATTTAACCCCAGAAATTGGTATTCTAAATACCAAGTGGAACTGGAAACATAAAGAGAAGACTTACAGGACTGTCCACCACCTCCATGGTTTATTCTCCTCACCTTTTGGCTACATCATATATACAGTAGCAGTAAAAATGTCAACGTTTTGGTGGAGCAAAAGAATCAATTAAATAAACAAACAAATCATAATCTTTTGATAATAAATGGTGTTTGTGGAACTGTTGTATAAAAGCAATAACACAGTGAGTGCCGTGCTGATATTCCAGCACAACAGCACTACCCTAAAAAAAACTTTTATATCTGTTCCAGATCGTCTCCTACGGACTGCTGGAGAAAATGAAGTTCAGTGTGTTAGAGCTCCAGGAATACCTGGACACCTACAACAACAGGAAGGAAGCAGCCGTCTCAGTATGTGGAATTTCTTTTAACACCTTAATGCATGATTTCAGTTCTTTTCCCAAAGCCTAAACACTCGTATTTCTTCCAGTGGCTCAGGAACTGCAAGGCTACTTTTCCGAAAGGATCAGGAGACGGGATTATCACGTACCAGACTTTCGAGGTTGAAGAGAAGGTATGAATTCACACCGATATCTAATTCCTACTCCATATTCATCGCAGTGTGATGTCATTTCGAAAGGACCAATTACAGTATATTAAATGTGGACCTCCGTAAGCCTGCCTGCTGCCCACTGCCCATGTCGTGACATTGTTTAATCCAAAGTCGGTTTTTGACATTGTTTGATGTTATGCACTTTGTTTCCATGGTAACAAGTGAGTACTATAAATGTGTTACATGTAGCTGTTCAAATGCAATGCACGTAACCTGTGTGTCACCTGTCTGTATATAGATATGACTCTCTAGGTTCAATGTAGCTTCCGTTTCAATCTACTGTATCTCTCACATTTCCTGCCTGTCGGTTGTTCTGCGGTAGCACTGTGAGTGAAATCGCTGTCTTGTCCTCTGACTCTTGAGCTTTAAGCCTGTTTCCAGAGCAGCCTTGAAAGTTTGGCACATCATTAAAGGGGGAGTAAGCGATTCTGATGAAACATTCAACTCAACAGCCAAACAAATACATCACTCCCTTTGGTACTCCTAAATGGATCACCAAGGCAGCAACAATAACAACTAGATTAACTGACTAATAGTAATGTAAACTTCATCAAATGAAAGACAATGAAGCACATAAACACAACATGAAACAATACATTGGAGCAAAAGCTGCATATGATAATGATAAGTACTATTATGTACTATAGTAAACTATAGTACATCCCATCATATACTATAATATTACCATGGTACTTCAGACACTACAGTACACTATAGTAATAGTGGGTGCCATAGATTAGATGGCACTTCAGTAGGTACCATGTTAGTGCTATGCTATGTACCACCATACTTACATAAACACCAGGGTAGGTACTGTAGGTACTGACTTTTTAAATCCCATGTGCACCACAGTGGCTACCAAAGTTCATGAGGTATTTAATATGGTATGCTTGTACTTACTGTACTATATAAGATACATAATATTGTATATAATATTAAGAGTTTCAACATACACTATGGCGTTTAATAAATACTACATAAACTGTTACCATTTCATAAAAAAATTAATGGTGCCACCATGGTACACAAAAACATGTATATCACATTGTTGATAGTATCCTGGTACTTGTTCCATAGTACCATATTACAGTACATAGTAGAGCCATGTCCCATACTATAGTACATGGACCATGTGCAAATAAGTACAAATAACTGCAATAAAATACAATAAAATGCAGTTGCAAATAAGTACTGCAAATAATTAGAATTTTTTTTCCATACGTTTTGACTCTCAGAGGTCTCTCCGCTATGGTAGCACCTCATTGATGTAAATCCATCATATAATCTGTTTTTCAGATTCCGGCTAATTTTTCTCCGGCTAGTTTTTATCTTCTTTTTGACAATTCCTGGTGCACAGCACGTTAGCATGTACCAGAATTATTACCGCTTTTACTCCCACCACTCTCATCCTGACGTTACACTGTGCACGAGCACGAACACCCCCTGTTGCCAATTGGCTGGATTAGTGTTGTGTGGCACAGTCTGTTATTTAACATTTATAGAGCCAGGGACTGTGTATGAACACAGAAGGGACAGCTAGCAGACGTTAAGGAGAGTCTTGGTGAATTTGACAGAAAGTATATCGGATTGAAATCGCTTCCCCCCCCCCCCCACCCCCCCCTTTAAAAGAAAATCCCCCTCTCCTTTTTTCAGGTTTGTGAAAAACTCTGCTGGACAGAAGAGCTGTAGAAGGTCATGCTTTAATCAAGTTCAATAACATAGTGATTAAATGTCACGTCCTTATTATATATATTTACACATCTTACATTTTAAGGCATTTTTCCAGGATGTGATTGGATAATTACTATTTATTAATTGCTTCTAAAATCATTTAAAAACACTTACAGTAAAGGGTAATTTAATTAATTCATATGGTAATTTAATACCTTTATACTGTACAGGTATAGGTGCCATTTTTTAAATGGCTTACCATTTGTAGTAAGTCAATGAAGTCTGTACTATGTCCACAAAATCCCTAAGAGCTGTGTATGTTGTTAACGGCTCAATGCCATCTCCATCTTACTTCGGCCACGTTCTCATCATGCCACAATAACAAGGAAAAACTCCCTGAAACTACAAGAGGAAGAAACCTCAATTCGAATAGAAATGACTTAACATGTATATACAGGTTTCTCACCTACCTTGTGGAAGGCCCGGGTTCGATTCCCACCCAATGCCCAAACCCTAGCCACTGGATGCACCTGATGCTGGTCCCAGGACGGATACGTGGGAGGGTCAGGAAGGGCATTCGGCGTGCAAACCTGTCCCAAATTGTTGTGCAGATCTGTTGGTCTGCTGTGGCGACCTCTCAATTGGAAAAACCAATAGACTAACAACAACATACTATGCAAATATATAAATAGCCCTGCCCATTTTTTAAATTTTTTTTATAAAGGTCATACAAACTTTTTAAAGGGCAAAATAAACCAAAATATATATTTTTTTATATTCATAGACACCACTTTTTATAAACAAAATATAGATATATCACTAATATATATCACTAATATATAGATATATCACTAATAAGAAAAAGCGTCACAATGCGGGTACGATTGCAGGTCCCCAACTTGACACACCTCCCTGCAGCAACCAATCAGCTCAATCCTGAAGGCACTAATGCACATCACGGTTTCTACACAAGCCAGGCTGCATGTCAGTCTGTCACTGCACCAGGTTTACCCATAAACCCCCTCTTTGTGTAATGAATACACTTTAGCACAGAAGTACAGATGAGCTGTAACAGGTCCAATGTCCCAGCAGAGTCTCTGTGAGAGGGCAGTGCTGCTTCTGCGCTTGGCTTGAAATAAGAGAGCTGCAGAGTTGCCTCATATTTCATCTCCGTTTTGCCGTCTGTCAGCTGCGTCTTTCCCTGTCCTTGCATGCGTCGATCAAACCGAGCTTCCTCTCAATCCTGCCCTGTCTGGAGGGCTGCATGACATCTTATTACTCTGCTAAACCTTCTCTCTCCTCACACCTCTCACCTTTTCCCTTGTCTACGGCCTGCTTTGTAGCAAATGGAAACTCTTGCAGTAAGTTTCAGAAAAACCTTTCTACACCCTGTTCTAACACTGGATTAGCAACTTTAATTCGTACAGGATATTCTTTTATTATAATTATAATTATAAATTACCAATTTTTTTTTTTTTTGCTGTACTAAAAAAGTAAAAATATATAAATGAAAACAGCATTTGGTTTTGTCTTTACGATGTTACAAATGAGGAAAGCACTGATTTTATATTTTATTTTTTATTTTATTTTTTGTTCTAGCAACTGGAGCTGTGTCAAAGACTGTACAAACTCCACTTTCAACTCCTCCTGCTTTTTCAGTCTTACTGTAAACTGATTGGTGAAGTCTACACTATAAGCTCCGTCCCAGAGGTACGACCTTCATGAACGGACGACATGCACGGTTTATATCAGGGCATGACTCGTGTCTGAAACTTGCATCTCTCCTCCCTGTATTTTTATTTGTCTGGCATGTATGACCTCACTTGTCGGCTGAGAAGAAGTGTCACTGCAAATTAGTGCAAAATATTTAAACATAAGGTGGCTTAGTGGTTAGCACTGTCGCCCTGCACCTACGGGTCCTGGGTTTGATTCCCATGTCAGGTCTGTGTGCATGGAGTTTGCATGTTCTCCCTGTGCTTGGTGGGTTTCCTCCAGGTTCTCCGGGTATCTCTAACAGTCTGAAAACATGCAGATTAGTCTAACTGGTTTCCAAATGTCCCATAGTGTGTGAACGTGCGTGTAAATGTTGACCGGAGGTTGTACAAATGGGAATAAATACAATGGTCACCATTAGCGTCCATGGTCCCTAGTTGGACTACAGAGGTTCCTAAATGGATGGATGGCTTTACACACAACTTTGCCAGACAGTTGACAAATTGATAAGACGATTGTCTTACAATCATTGATGCCAAAATCTTATGATTAGTTTTTTTTAAAGCAATATATTTTCAGGTTTTATTAAAAGCAATATTGAGGTTTATATAAAATATTAACCCATCCAGCTAGCCTTCTAAGCTCTTAGTTCCTTTTAAATTCATGAACACCATTGCCTGCCAACATCCTTTATAGATAGAGAGAAATAAAGATATTATTATTATTATTATTATTATTATTATTATTATTATATTTTTCTTTCTCTCTCTTTCCAGCTGGTAAACATGTCCAACGAGCTGAACGATCTAAAGAATAAACTGCGAACAGCAGCGGCTTCCATTACAGGAGAGCAGGCAGCACAAGACACTATAACTTCCACTGATCCCTCCTTCAGCTCATCTGAAGTGGCAGTGCAGGCCATCCTCGAGAGCCTGAGGAACAACGAGTTCTCCACAGCCATCCTTCACATACAGGAGTGCAGGTATAACCAACATCTCATCAGACCTTTTCTACTTTAATGACTATGTTTTTTTGTTTTTTTATAGTCAACTAAGAAAATCATGTGTATATTATTAATCCAAACAAACTAATAGAATACAGTAAGTCCCCTACATACGAACGCATTCCATTCTGGGAGCGTGTTCGTGAGTCCAGTTTGTTCGTGAGTTCAACAAACATCGTCTAGATACTAGGATACATTTTATACGTGTTTGTATAAAACTAACATGTTCCATAATCTTGTCCTTGTTCTTTAGAATCGTGCCAATGGTTGAACGATTCATGTTAAAAGAACATGCAATGTCTGCCATCTTTCCACTTTGCTCCTTTCTCTCAATTATTTTCACTTTTGTGTCCAGCGTTATTGCTTGCCGCTTCTTAGCAGTACCAGCTTCATTGTTACTGCTTTTATGCTTGCTTTCCGACATCTTGGGATGCACGTTGCACGCACGTGGCAATGTACTCTGGACATGTGATCTAATTCCTGCAATTGAACATGCGCGAATGCCTGTTTGTAGCTTCAAAAGTTCATAACTTGAATTTTTGTATTTTAGGGGACTTACTGTAATAGTATGCATAAGATCAATTCTGTTGTACTGTTCTGATTATTTTGTCATTTTGACTCATTTGGGTTGCAAACTAGCTAGGTGCATACTGCCACCTAGTGTAGCAGAGTGTGGATATGTAAGTGTACTCGGGTATGGAGCAATATTGCTAGCATGAATTGTACCTAATGTGAAGACACCCTTAAATAAACCTCATTCAAGCATGCTTCGGATTAATTAAACTTTCTATGAGAGTAGGTATGAGTGGCCGTTCATTTTACAAGAGTCTGTAACAAAGCTTTATTCTCAAACATTAAACGTAATATTAATCATGAATCCTTTGTGCCTTGCAGGAGGCTGTGGCCGAGCGACATCTTCGGCAGCAGCTCGGAGAACGAGACCCAGACTCTCCTAAACATCTACTTCCGGCACCAGACGCTTGGTCAGACAGGCACGTTCGCGCTGGTGGGCTGTAAGCAAGACTTGTCCGAAGCCTGCTCACGTCTCACCGAGCTTAACCGCGAGATCAGGGACATGATCCGGCGGGCACAAGGCTACAGCGCCATCACGACCTTCCTGCCCGACTCCAGCGTCGCCGGGATCAGCCTTTGAGGTGCTGCTTTTCCACTGGAGAACCTCAGACGCTGCTGAATTTACTGTCGTCTGTTGACGTGGGCCTGGATATGCGTGACAATCTGTTTTAGGCTTAGTTTAAAATCAAAAATAAAAAAGCAATTCCACGGCCCTGAGTATTGCACTAAAACTAGTACAGATGATGTGACAGGGTCATGTTTTTCTACCACTGGCGAAACCAAAGCTTCTTGAATTGCCAGGCTCACGTCCACCATTGTTAAGGTTAAGGGGAAATGTGCAATGCTTTAAAAAAAAGACTTACTGTATCTTTGAAATAATGTTTTTTTTTTAATTATTATTATTATTATTATTATTATTATTATTATTATTATTATTATTATTATTTACTGTATTCAGGCTACTTGAATACTGTAGCAGCTGGAATGATGTATTTTTCTTCCTTATGATCAATCACCTCAGTATAATGGCTACACACACACACACACACACACACACACACACTACTTATATACCAACTCAGAGCTATTTTGCTGCAGTGCTACTGTCTGAATGACCTGGATGCTTAGAAAAGCCATCCACTACTTAATGAAGATCCATTTACTTTCTACTGTTGCATATAGAAGATTTATTTATATTCCCTTTACATCCACATGCTTTGGATGATATAGTTTTATAGAAGGAAACATGGCCAAGCAGGCACACGTACAGTATGTACCATAAGAAGAGAATAAAGCTATTTATGAACATAAGAAGCTATTTTAAATCAAAGTTGCGTTTGTACATAACAGAACGTATGAGTGAATTGTGCTCAGAACTTTTTCTCTCTCGTTTTCTTTTTCCCTGCTTTGTGTTTTGTTCCTCTTCTTGACTCTGCAGACCTGTGTGCCTTGAAAGGAATAACGCAGACACATGCTACGCTGTAAGAGAGGTTTTTATCTTGTAAATACTCTTCATGTGCTTTGAATTGTGTTCTTTAAAACTCTGTTGCAGAATAAACGTGATGAATAACGTGCTAATGCACTATATCCTCCTGTGGTTGTTATTCAGTGCTTAAAAATCAATGAGTGCGTTAATATAAACCTGGGATTTTATGTTACAGTCCGAACCACTTTCCAAGCCGTGCTGTTAAACAATAATAATGCACTCGTTCTAAACATTAATCGATATTTTCTAGCTAGTTAGAGTCAAGACTTCAACATATTATTGTAAAGGAAAAAGTAGTGTACAATTCACTCTCACTCATCATGTACAGGGTCACGGCGGGCCTGGAGCCTATACCAAGAAATTTAGGGCATGAGGCAGGGTGTCAATCCATTGCATGGTGCACACGCACTCTCGGAATACCAATTAGCCTAACCTGCATGTCTTTAGGCTGTGTGAGAAAAACCCAGAGTACCCAGAGGAAACCCACCAAGCATGGAGAAAACATTCGCACAAACCCAAGGGTGGAATCGAGCCCTTGACCCTGGAGGTGCAAGGCAACAGTGCTAACCACTACACCACTGTGCTGCCCTTGCATATAGGCCTTCCCCGAAGCTGTGCTTGTGAGAAACTTGTGTCTTTTTTGGTTGGAATATAATTGTCATATCAAAATAGTAACTAAAAAGTTATTCAAATGCCTTAGAGTATAGTATTAGTATTAGCTCTATACTAATAACTACTATTATTAGTAACTAATAACTCAGTTTTAAATGTGTAATTAATGTTTATCCTTGCTATTGCTGCAAATATTACTTAATTGGATATTAATTATTATTATTAGTATTAGGTATGTAATAACTTTACTAAACTAAAGTTACTATAATGTGTATCTTGCATGTTTGTCAGCTATAGTAAAACTATTTAAATAGACAGACGGAGAGAGAGAGAGAGAGCGATCTGAATGCTATCTGATATATATGAATATAAATTCTGACAGTCACATGATAGCATTAGCGATGGTGCGACTACTGACACATTGCTGCCATAATTCACTTCAAGTCTTGTGTATACATTTTTGGATCCCTCATATATATATATATATATATATATATATATATGAAGGGAATATGGGGCAGCAAAGTGGCTACTGTGGTGGGTACTGTTGCCTATAACCTCCAGGGTCGGATGGTTGATGGTTTTTT
>JAOVVB010000050.1:26320664-26332055 GCA_028570985.1 Heterobranchus longifilis | reverse complement strand
TCAATCGAGCGCCACTACAAAACGCAACATAAACGTCTAGGACGTTCAGAGCACGTTCGTTTATCCAAAAATTAAACACCCGTGTGAACAAGGCCTAAGTCTTTGACCAGCCTTTGGCTTTGACTCGTGGTGTTTTCTTTTTACTTTACGCAAAATATTTCAGAATCTTAACAATACTGTGTTTTTGTCTTTGTGGTGTCCAGGCTCCTGATTTGTCCACTCCTGTGTTTCAATGTCACATTTGAGAAGTATATACACAATATGTTTTCCCTTTTTGTTTCTCTAGCGAGCAGTTTGAAAAAGGCTGGGGATCCCTAAATACAAGTGAGTGCTTGGGTAAGAAACAAAGCTATTGTTTATACTGTAAATGTCTACTTTTTTCTGCACAGTAGGGCTTGTGAATCAGGATTCTTTTCCATGGGAAGTGAGATTATCATGATTCTTTCACACAGTTCCTGCATAATTTTTTGCCTTTGTTTTTAATTCTAATTTATTTGGTAGCTTTTGTAAATTTTTTAAATGTTTAGTTGAAACCAGATATTTACATACAGTTAAGAAAAAAAACAGAAACTTTTTTTCTTTACTGTCGAACATTAAATCAAAGTAAACTTTTTCTGTTCAAGATCAATAAATATTAACATTTTCCTTTAATAATCATAATTATTATTTTTATCTTTGACAAGTTGCTGTGGTACAAGTGGAATAATTAAATTCTATTTTACTTATATAGCGCTTTTGACAATGGTCATTGTCTCAAAGCAGCATCACAAAATGAAAAGAAAATTAACATGTATAATAATAAATTCTAGTGTGTGCTATTATACAAAAATTTAACCCATGCCCTGTTACATCTCTTCAGCATGCATTATTTTCGTATAACTTTCTTTTTGCATATACATGATCTGAACTCTTTCATTCCGTACATCTTTTGATATGCTTTTTGTCTTTGATGTCTACTTGTTTGTTCGTTATTACAGATCTACTTGACACACCAACAGGTTTAAAAGTAAGACACATTCCCGTGTTATCTTCCCATCTATTTATAATCAGAATCTTTTTGATAAATCCAAACTTTTAATCTAATCCTGTCAATCAACATTGTAAACATCATTCTTTTTATTCTTTTTATTTTTTTTTCAGACCCAGGCTTCGTCTGCACAGCGGATCTGCGAGAGCCTCGGCGCTCAGTTAAATCCCGATCTGTCATGGAGCAGCTCTTTTAACACACCATCAGCACTCACCCCCACCGTTATTTTGTGTAAGTGTGGACTGGAGGTGCTGTCGTTTGTCAAGAGACTAGAAGAAGAAAGAAATGTGTATAAACCGTATTGTATTTCTGTTTCGACAGCCAAAAGAGAAGACCAGTCTCCACCAGTAAGTTTTCTCAGAGACAAAGAAGTGATTGTAAGTGGAAGATTAAACACATTTTAGTCTGGAATTAATATTTTAGCTTATTGTAGTGTCACATTCACTTTTAATATTGTGAAGTGAAGGGTTTGCAGTTCATCTCACCCGGTGAGAAAGTGAATGTCTCCTCATGAGATTTACACTTGAGGCATCGAAATTTAGTACCAAATGACAAGGCATTTTTATTATTATATTATTTATTATTATATTATTTATTATTTTAAGATTGTTATTATTATTATTTATACTTGGGTGTCTCAAAATTATGGAAATTCAGTACCTTTATTTTTAAATTAACATTTTTTTCTTATCGCTTCTCTCTCTCTTTTTTTTTCTTTTTTTTTTAAATACAGATTGTCCGAAAGCTGTTTCCATCACTCTCAAAAGGCACAGATGCATCCAGTGCGCAACACAACGGTTAGTCTTGTGTATATACACTACCAGTCAAAAGTTTGGACACCCCGTCTAATTCCAGGGCCTTTCCATGATTTCTATTTCTTTCTGCGTTGTAAAAGAGCGTGTAAGGCCTTCATAACAGCTCTAATTGGAGGTGCTGTTTGTTAATTGGTGATTTCTGAGGTTCTGGTATCTCTAAATGAACTTCTCCTCTGCAGCAGAGGTAAGTTTTGGTCTTGTTTTTACTGGGAAGGTCTTCATGAGAGCCAGTTTCATTATGGTGCTTGATGAGTTTTGTAAATGCAGTTGACACAATACTGGTAGTCCCCACTTATGGCATGTAGGAATGGACTGTGGTTCTATGAACATTCGCATTATGTTTTTTGGCCACATGATGGCAGTGTTGGGGAAAGTGGACAGAGATTTAGTCAAGTGGATTGGTATGCTTTACATTGTATATCCGTGTCAAAGGCGTATAAGACTCACTTGTCAGACTTAAGAACAAATCCGACTTACGAACGTGCTCCCGGAACGGAACTGTGTCAGAACAGCTGACTGTTGAATTCCGTATGTGTTATTTCATAGTTTTGAAATCTCCAGTATTGTTTTAGAATGTCGAAAAATAAATCACTAAACAACAACAAAAAAAAAACATTAAATAAGAAGGGGTGTCCACACTTTTGACTGGTACTGTACAGTATTTATCCATGTACTTGGATGTGTTGTGAGGAACTAATTTTAAGTCTAGAATTACAACATTTCCTGTCGTAAAATTTTTCCCCCTCACAGACGAGAGTTTCCAGGCAGACGATTCGTCCTTTGAGAATAAAGATGATGTTTGGAAGCAGACAGTGCCAGATGCGATAACCGACGGCGCGGTGCGCAACACGGTGGAGAGTGTCCTTCACGGCAGCGAAGACGTGCTGTCGTTCTTCTTCACGAACAGCGGCTCGGCCCTGCGAAGGGTTAAAACCCAGGAACGTAAAAAGAGAGCGAACGGTGTTTCTAAAGACGTAAAGTCCCGCGACAATCCCGTCGCACTAGATCACACTACAGATTGTACACCAGCATCGGACACTAACGCCGACGTTGCGATTTTAAAGTCACCTTTATTTCCAAGTCAGCTTAACGATAAGGATTTCACACAGTGGACTCCACTCAGTTTAGCCGACGTCCATGACCCCAAGACAAACCACGTCTGTGTTTCTGAAATACAGATTAAACTCGCCGGTCCTCAAGTAGACTCCTCAGCTGGAAGTGATGTTTGTAATAAACACATCGCACAGTCTTCTTCACACGCGTCCGAGCAACAGCGGGCCTCTCCTGATCAGTGTCTTGAGAAGTCTCAGGAGCGAAGTTCTTTCCTGGAGGCGTCTCCGGCACTCACCTTCTCAAGAAAAACAAGGAAGTTTGTGTATCGAGTACAAAATACACTAAAAAGTGAAAGAATAAACAGTGTCACTGGTAGGTTTTTTTTTTCCCCCATACTTTCTTATATGTTCTTATCTGTTATACAGTTAAACCTTGGACTGCGAGTATTATTCGTTCCGGAAGTATGCTTGTTAATCCACAGCACTTGTATATATCAAAGTAAGAAATAATGGAAACTCGAATGATTCGTTCCACCATCAGAAATATTCATATAAAAATTATTAATATGAAATCTAAAGATAAATAAATTAATCTGCACTTTACCTTTAAAAAAAGTTGTAGCTGGTGTGAGCGAGACGAGAGAGGGTTACGAGGAAGGGTGGGGTGTTATTGTGTAAGGATGACTTTCTCTCACACACACAAAAAAAATAAATAAAAACAACTAAAACAAATAAAAATTGCTATATGCGCACACACATGGTCACAGTGTTATTGTAAACAGTACACATGCGCATGGATGTTGACTATACGAGTGACGCACGCGCA
Organism: Heterobranchus longifilis; assembly: GCA_028570985.1. NCBI lineage: Eukaryota > Metazoa > Chordata > Actinopteri > Siluriformes > Clariidae > Heterobranchus > Heterobranchus longifilis. The sequence goes on along the minus strand of JAOVVB010000050.1, from coordinate 26,328,335 downwards.
CTGAGACCGATTACCCATAATCCTGCAGTGCGAGAGAGAAGAACCATCGGCTCAGTCGTGATCACGTGACGCTCGGGAGACGAAGCATACACATAGTACGGTACTCGTATTTCAAGACCTCGCTCGTTTATTAAGTTAACAAGTGTTGCTTGTCTTGCAAAACATTTGGAGACCAAGTAACTCGCTATCCAAGGTTTCACTGTATACCCTTTTTTTTTTCCCCCACAGGGTAGTTAACTTGTTCGCTTATTTGTCATCTCTTCAGATGACGTCGCTGGAAAACCCAACCAGGACTCCTCTCAGTGTCACTGCGACGAAGCCACAGACACTAGAGATTGTTTGGTCCAGCCATCAGAAACCACTATTAAAAGTCTTAGCTTAGACCCTGACCTCGATATGACGCAGCTTTGCCGAGCGTTCGCGGAGGATTTTACTCAGGAACTGAACATGTCAAAACCTCCACATGAAATTAGACAGAGCAGCCGTGTCTCAATGCCAGTTTGCACAACGACAGAATTAAGCAAAACGCAGCTTAAAACTGAACCTGCGATACAGAGTGAAGGTCATGTCGACCACCCGGTAGATGAAGGCATCAGTTTAACAGATATACAGTCGATCGAGAGCACGGCGCGCGACAGCGGCTGTCCTATGGGTTTCAGCACAGAAACGCAGTCATGCGCCGGTACAGAACATCTCAATTCTGGCTTTAAAACGGCAAGTAATAAGCCAATCGTAGTAGCACCTGAAGCTTTAGAGAAAGCCAAAGCTGCGTTAGACGAATCCGTAGAGTTAACAACGCACACAGGAGCGACCACAGCAGGTACGACGCGGTGCGATTCTGACAAACCTGTTCTGTCGAACACCGACGGAGAGAAGTCGCTTTTAGAAAGCCATCGCCACGGACGTGACGCTGTAAAATCTGAGGCAGCTGCAGAGGACGTTCCTGACACGTTCACCTGGCAGACGAACGAATCCGGGTTCAAGACGGCATCTAACAAAAGTATAACCGTCTCGACTGCGAATCTCGAGAAAGCCAAAGACTTTTTCACGCAGTTGGATGAAGCCGAGTCCGATACGCGTCTGTCGTATAACTGCGACTCGAAAAAGAGTTGGAAATCGTCGCAGCGTTCCAACGGTCATGAGGAAGACAAGGGTTCATCAACTTTGACAGCATCGCAAAGGGCAGATGTGACCGAGCTGTGCAGTATGTTAGAAGAGGCAGGCAGCCAGTACGAGTTTACTCAGTTTAATCACATGAAGATGAGCTCAAAATGTCCTGAGAGCGTGCAGCTTGAGAGAGAGTGGGATCCCGAGATACTCGATGGTATCGATTTTGATGACAGCTTTAACTGTGATCTAGCAGACAAGCAGCTGACAAAAAGGCATCCCGCTAAGTCCGTCTTAAACAGTCTGACGAGTATTCAGGATATAAATGTTAAAAAGCCTTCATGCGCTAATCCGTCGGAGATACCCGATGACGACAAAGGAAGCCGATGTGTGCAAAGGAAGACTTTTCCGTCTGGGTTCAAGACTGCGAAGGGAGATGCTGTGATCGTCTCTGAGAAATGTCTGAGCAAGGCGAAAAGCCTTTTTGCAGACATCAAGGATAGCGACGGAAACATTTGTCTTGAGAGCGATACCGCTAAACGAAAGGAAAATCAGTCAGGTGACCATCAGGACACGTCTTGCAGGATGACTGTGGAATCTGATCCTGAGCTCAATACTAGGTTAAATCTGGTGTGTAACGGAAAAGCAAACTCCGTGACGAAAGAAGCTAACACCACAAACGATCGAGTGAATCTGGAAATACTTCAAGGAGATTTAATCCCGAGCAACGCAGTCAATTTTGGGTTTACTACTGCTGCAGGGAAGGAGGTCAAGATCTCCGAGAAATCTCTTGAAAATGCAAAGAAGCTTCTAAATGAAGCTGCAAATGAAAAAGATTCGGGAAAAAACACTGTCTTTCGCACTCCAGTGCGTAATCCGTCTAGCATGATGGCAGAAGTGCTTCAAGATTCAAAGACGTCTGATATATCCATACCAATAGGTTGGAAAGAAAGCGACCCAGACGTAAAACAGGCAGCGTTTCCGGTTCCTCTGTCCGTCGAAAGTAACGGGTTTCAAACGGCCAACGGCAAAATGGCGTCGGTCTCGGTAAGCGCAATCCAGAAAACGAAAACCATTTTCGACGATGTTCAAGATGGCACGAGAAGAGCAGATGCAACGGACCCGAAGGTAGAGCCTGCCGGACTGGATCTTGGAGGAGACATGGGCCAGCACGCATTTGCCAACGGGTTTAAGACAGCCAGCGGTAAAGGAGTGAGCTTTTCTGAAAAAGCCTTCATGAAAGCCAAGACGTTTTTTGAAAGTTGCGATCCTGATTGCGTGGATATTCTTCGAGTAAAAGGAGACGGCGCGAGTATGATGGATGACCGTGGCTTCGAGGTGGGTGTGAGAAACGTGCCGCGATCGCCTGGAACGGACCTTCTGAATAGAGAGGCGTTCAAGAGAGACTCCACAAATCGGAACAAGTACGTCGAAAGGAAATTTGCTAAGACCTCAGGTGAGACTCTTCAACCGCGGGGTTTCAGTACAGCAGACGGGGCCGCGGTGTCCGTTTCAGCCCGAGTGCTACACAGAGCTACATTGCTGGATGATTTAAACGCTACTCCATCTGGTGAAAAGACATTGCGAATATCAGAAGGGAAAACTATTTCCGAAGGCAAGACAGATATATCAGGAAAACCCTGCGGTTTTAGTACTGCGAGCGGAAGAAAAGTTGCTGTTTCTGAGAAAGCCCTCGAGAAAGCGAAGAGTCTTTTTACTGACTGTGACGTGGATGGATTAGGACCTGATCCTGGTCATCTGTCAGCCGTGAAGACGTCGGCAGCAGGTCCTGAGAATACGAGATCGACTGTTAACATTGCCAGTAACAAACATGTTACTGTGTCGGAAAAGGAGGTGTCGAGCAAGGGTGAAGATTTGTTTGTCAGCCGTGATGGCGCTTCAATCAACCTTGTGCAAACGAGACAAAATTCAAGTGAATCTTTAGGTTATAATAAAGAACGTGTGCAAGCTGATGCTGAAAAATCTGAAGCGAGATATAAAAACAGGATAGATAAAGACTTGGGATCAGGAAATCCCGGTTTCAGCACAGCCAGCGGAAAAGGCGTCTGTGTGTCAAAGTCAGCCCTCAAGGTAGCTTTCGAGATGTTCAGGGATTGTAATGTAGAACCGGTTACTAATGATCAGGATCAAATCATCACTGACGGAGCAAATGTTAACAAAATACCAGTTGTGCCAAAGACCACAGACGCGAGTCCGTCCCTCCCATCACAGGCCACGCGTGATGATCCTCCCCTGCTCGGCCATCATTCTTTAAATCTTGACGGATGTACTGTAACCCAGCAACGGTATTTTGAGCAAGAAGCAATGGCTTGCACTAAGGCACTTTTAGAGGATGATCTCAACGAGAACGGTTTAAGTGGCTCAGACGCCATCAGGAAACAAAGTCCAACTGTAACTCAGGAGACATGTTCAGAGGTGAGGATGGGAATGCGAAAACGGACCTCGGATGGGAAGTCTTTGACCGGTAAGACCTTTCAGAGCCAGATGTTAGGCGGGATTTCGATGTTTATGTCGATGTTACACACTGTTTTAATCTTGTTAAGGTCAACCCCCTTTGAAAAGAAGACTCGTGTCAGAGTTTGAACAGATCTCAGAGGACAGAACTGCGAGTGCTCCGGTGAAATGCAGCCCCAATGGTAGGTTTTGTGAAATGAGCACTTGTAGTATTATTATTATTATTATTATTATCATTATTAGTGGTGCTTGTGAAGCAAAGTATTAATTGTATTATCTTGCAGGCTTATTATTATAAAAAAAAATTATTAGAAATATTCTTTCGTACAAACTTTGGCGCGTAACTAATCCTGTACCGTTTGTCTTAGACACATGAAAGAGGTGTCCAATCATGCGGGAATGGGGTGCTATGACTTTTCTAAGGGAAGGAGGGGGTAAATTGCCTCTGCCCAAAAAAGACTTAACATAGACTTAACATTGAGCCGAACTCTGTTAACACATTCTAGCACAAATTCTAGCACAAATTCTAGCACAGAAAATTTACCACATTTGAAGAAGCTTGCAAGCTGTGTCAGAGATTACCCTGCAAGAGGGCATAAATTGTACCCCTGGAGCTCAAGAGGCACCCAAATTTGCCTCATTGATATATAATGGTGAAGGTACTTCCCATTGATAGAGGAATGCTCACAGTTGCATTTCCTGCTTTGGTAACTTGACTGTGGATCCCATTGTCGTAGAGACCTGAGGGTGGGCTCATTTTACTAACGCAACCAATCAGTCCCTCAGGATCATTGTGAAGCTGTCAAGCCACGCCCTAGCAACCTAGCAACTGATCGTGTAGACCGTCGTTATATAAGGCCACGACAATATGTACAGTTAAACAGTAGACAAAATTATTTATAAGTATTGAAAGGGTGGCATGTCCTGGTGAATAAAAAAAAACAAAAAACATTTATGCCTAATTTTCCACATTATTTGCACTAGTAGGAAATAAAAATATGGCGACTGCACCTTTTGATAGTATGTGTCATTGGAAATTTGCTGTTACAGTAAAATCATCTATAGCGATATGGTGGGGTGCATTAGTCTCCGTAACACCAGTATTGTTTTTAATTTTCCTATAACTGCATGCCTCTAAGTGTTTAATTCATCCAATTAATCTAACCTGCTTCTCTCATATACACTTGACCTCATGATTTACAGGGAGTCTGAAAGACAGAAGAGTCTTCAAATACAACCTGAAGCCCAATATCACGTGTCCGTCCAGGTACGCAACGCAGCGTGGACCTCATTTGTTCATTTATTTATTTTTCTTTCAGAAAATAAACTGCCTTTAAAAGTGACTAGAATTAGGATAAACAGTTGTTTTGATTTTACAGGGATGTTGAGGGCCCAACACCAGCCAACCCCGGTCACCTAAAAAGCAGACCATCAGACCTCAGGGCTCCTGTGTTCATCCCCCCATTTCGAAATAACACTAAGGCTGAGACACCAAAGAGCTCTTTTCCCATAACTGCGGCTCACGTCCCCAGCGCGTTTGTTCCACCCATTAGAAAGAAAGAAGCATCAGGTAGTGTTTCTGTGACGGATTTGTCACAAATCTCTGGCGATTCCGCAGCCATGACGAGCAGGATTCACTCAGCCGGGAAACCTGAGGACCAGAAACCGACCACAGACACCGTGAGAGAGGAGACTCTGGAGAATCACACCACTGTACCCCCTGAAAGCAACGGTGGGCAAGTTTATATAACAGTCCTGGGCTTAATACCGTATGGCTGTACGAGGGTTTTTACTCTTTTTTTTTTTTTTGTAGCTTTGTGTTAAACTTGTATTTATTAGGTCATCAATTTTGAATTTTCACCAGTTATGAAGAGAAGATAAAAAAGCTTGAACAATTATTGTTTGCATTGTGTAAGTGACCTGAACCAAACCTATTCATTTAATATATAAATCACAGAATATATATATATATTTTAAATTCTTTTAAAGAAAATGCACTAATACAAGGGTGAGTCAAAAATGATCCGCACTCTGGTTACAGGTAGTCCCCGACATTCGTGTTATGTATTTCGTCAGATAAAAACTGACTGCAGTTCTACTTACGGACGTAGCTCACGTCTATTGTATTAAGAAAATAAAATAAAATAAAAAAATAAAGGACACTGCAGTGCAACAGATACCAATATTTACAATGTATAATGTATAAAATGTCTAATGTCTGTTATATTGCGTGTTGGTTGGATACAGATTATATCAGAAATATTAAGTTTTTCCAATTCTTAAATAACTATTAAAATAGTTGGTCTTTTTTCCTGCCAGCTAAGATTTTCTTGTTTGCACTGCTAGTAGCCTTTTGTGATCTTATTCTCATTTTGTTTGATAGTCATTTTGCAGGAGACCTTGGAGTTAGCGAAAGATATGCAGAACATGAGAATCAGAAAAAAGACCCGCCAAAGAGTTCGACCGCTGCCCGGCACCTTTTACCTGGCGAAGACGTCCGGGGTGAGCCGAGTTTCCCTGAAGGAGGCTGTGGGATACAAGTGTCCTGAGCTACACACAGAAGAACAGGTGATTTATTTATTTAGTCAGTTATGTCTTGTCTTGCAGAATTTTGAACACCTGATGATTTTCTGTTTTAGAATTTACCCGAGTGTTTTTTTTTCTCTTCTCTCATTTCTCTCTTTCTTTTAGCTCTATCAGCATGGTGTACCCTTTAAAGTGTCCCAGATCACCAGCGAGAATGCAGAGTCGTTCCAGTTCAGCTGTGATGAGTTTTTCAAACGCGAGGTTCTCCGAGAGAACGGAGGGGTCCAGCTGGCTGATGGTGGGTGGCTGATTCCAGATAACAGGGGAATGCTGGGTAAAGAGGAGTTCTACAGGTGAGTGAATGTGGAAAGTCTGGTTCATACTTTTAGCTTCTTTACTCGCTTACCTGAGTTACAGAGCTCACGGTTGGTTTTTTTTTTTTTTTTGGGTCAGAGCCTTTTGTGACACTCCTGGGGTCGATCCCAAACTGATAAGTGATGCTTGGGTGTATAACCACTATCGGTGGGTCGTGTGGAAACGAGCGTCCATGGAAAGAGCCTTCTCCGAAGTGATGGGTGGACGGTGTCTCACTCCGGAGCAGGTGCTCCTTCAGCTGAAACTCAGGTATTGAGCAGTCAGCGAATTTATACATTGCACAAGTGTATTGTTGGTTTATTATTATTATTATTATTATTTTATATATTTGTGATCGACATCAACATCTTTTTGCAAGAAATGGGGTGGACAAGTTGGACGTTTATTTGTCGCCCACAGCTAACATAAAATTAACCCTAAAATTACTCATTATTAGCCAATTTAAAAGTATGGTTATTACAGTGTCTGTGCTGCACTCAACCCCAGATATCTGATTGTAGCAGGTCTTAGTATTGGGTAAATACAACCTCAAACGCAAATAACAACACCCCAAACAACCCCCTTTCCATAATGTTCTAACGCAGCATGGAGGTAGGAAGTGAGGAAGAGCCAGGAACCCGTACTTATTTTCTGACAAAATAAAACATTGTCCAGTATCCATTACACTACATTGACTATGTCATATGCCTGGGACATAAGACGAATAAACGATCATTTCCGACACACCGTTCATTACAGAGGAAGATTTCGGCATGCAGGTTAATTAGAGCAGGACCATAGAATTTCTGTATCTTCAACTCAAATTTGCTATAAAAAAAAAGGATGGGGGGGGTGCCACCTTGTGGCATTATTTGGCATTCCGGTATATCACAAAGCTTTAGATTGTTACAGCATAAGAGCTGTACAGAAAAAATTAATAAAAAAACATTGGCATTGACCAACTTGTAACGTTAAATGTCAGTATCGACCAAATTAGAATTTTGAACATTGGTATCTTCCCAGAATTTCACAATCAGTGCATCCTTAATGAAAAGTTTTCTTTCATTGAATTATTTTTTTTTCCATTCTTTGTTTTTAACCAGGGAACAGTTGAATGCAAATCTTTTTTGATCTGAAAGTTAATAAGATAATAGCGATTCCGCTTTTCAGGTTCAAGAAGATCAAAGTTATTAGTGACTATTTTATAAT
>JAOVVB010000050.1:26291330-26307228 GCA_028570985.1 Heterobranchus longifilis | reverse complement strand
TGTGTGTATGTGTGTGTATGTGTGTGTATGTGTGTGTATGTATAAACGAGAGTCAGGAGTCCAGATGGTAGGGAAACTGCTGCATGTGGGGCTCCTTTCCAGGCAATAAAAGTTACACACCTGAGCATGCGGGAGGAAAGAAACCCCGCTTTGATTATTTATGAAGATGCTTTTGCAAGAACGGGTGTTTTATATTGCTTTGACTGGATCTTGTCATGATTTATCGGCCAAGCAATTAAGGCGGCAGCATATAGATCCTTGCATTGATATTCAGTCATGTGAGGTTTTTATTTTTAACAGCCCTCATTTTCGGTATCAGGAGTTTTCCAATTCTTTTGTACACACCCAGTTTTCTTGTATACACCCAGCCCTTTGAAGAAAAAAAAAAACCAACCTTTTGGTTGTCCATGATGTCGCACAAAAGGCATGCCAGTGTTCAGCAGATAGTCAGGCCCAGTGTTAGTTTTGTTTCCCCTTTCGTGCTTAAGCTTTACCGAAAGGCTTTTTGGCTTCCCACCGTGTGTGTGTGGCCCATGGTCTAAGAAGGTAACACAGCAGCCAGGGATCAAAGATCGGTCTTCTCACAAACAGCCTGACACGTTGCCAATTGCTACCACCTGGGGCCGTAGGGCGCAGCTGCCTCCTTGTCCTCGCTCCCCCCCTTAAAAAGCATCGGGATGCGGCCCAGATGTGGAGCAATCCACCTCACGGAAGATGCAGATGTTGTTGCTGCGTAGGCCAAGACGGGGCAAATTCGCATGTCTGAAGGCTTATTGAATTTTCAATATTTGAATCGTATGTCTGTAAAGGTTTAAAAGCAGCACTAATTCGAGGGCGGGCTGGCCCCAAGCAAAATCTGATCTGGAGCCTTCTTAGAGCAGCAAATCAAGTCATGTTCAAATGCTGCAGAAGAAACTTGTGTGGATAATTGCGTTGGTAAACCATCCACCCAAGCCAACCACGCTGCTTTTTGAGGATTACTGAAAGTTATGCAGCTGTGGGATACGGAGCATCGGACGGTCTTCGTGCACTTTTCTGGCTACGACCTTCAGAATGTTTAAGGTTGAAATTGAATTGGCTCTTTGAACATCCTTTTATACACACTTCTGTGGGCTGGTTTTCAGCACGAGAGCCTTTGAACAATGCAGTTAAGACAAGCCCCAAACTAGGAGGGATGCTCAAATCAAACCAGGACCTTTTGATTGTGGAGAAGAACAGAACACAGTTATAAAACACTTTATTTCTCTATATAATCCCCTGCTACACTAATGCACTCATCCTAGCACTCATCCTTCTTAGTATGCCAGAGCCATGATCAAAGTACCTGCTTCATGTCTAAAACCCTGGCCTCCCAGGAACTCCTTAAATGGCCCAAATGGCTTGGAGTGAGGTCAGGACTGTACGGGGGATTTGACAATAACTCCCAGCTGAGTTCCTGTAAAGTACAAGTGGTGTTGGTGAATGATTGTCTGTACAGTTTCCAGGGACCGATGCATTGGCAACACGTTAGCCGTTGATTTTCAAGGGATACTCCTTCTACTCAATGAAAGTTCACAGTGAGCCTTCTCGGCTGGCATAGTCACTGACAAATGTCCTTCTTTAAAGTGTTTGCACCGTTCAACTGTTTTACCGTGGGTAAGAGTCTCATCACCGTTCTCTGTTTGAAGTTTCCTATAAACATTAATCGGTTTTACACCTTAATTAACGAGAAAGTTCATCAAGTCCCGGTTTGACTTGAACACATACAGTCCAGCTGCATTCTGGAAAGGAAATATGGGAATTACCTAAGAACATATCCTATCCAAGCAGCTCTCACCACTGCTTGAAAATGAATAAATAATTGAATTAACTTTTCCTAAAGAAAGAAATATTCTTCTGTCCCCAAGCAGGTCATTCATCTGTATCACATAAGCCTTGTGAGTGTATGTGTAAGCTGAAAGACTCATATCCATGTTTGTGCTTATAATAATGTTGCTATCCTTCATCGGGCAGCTCAGAGGACACAACACCGTCCAGAACGAGCAAGACAAAGAGTCTGGGGTTTAACCACTCCAGGAAAAAACAGAGCACAAGGAGCGCAGCCAGAAGACACAGTTTCCACAATGTAATCCTGAAAATGGGACGGAGAACAGACTGGACGTGTTAGAGGGATTTATAATTCATGGCCTTCTGTGTAAAATCATCTCATTCATCGAATTAGATCAGTACCAGAGCTTTCTTGTGTGTAAATGGAATGATCAAAACATGCAAGAAGATATTTCTTCCATCCGAATTGAAAAAGAAAGCAGGTAAGATACGATACTGTACAAGGCAGCTTTATTTCAGTTTCCTGGCATACTCCTAGAATAAAAGACAGAGTGCTAAATGAGGAAAACGTTAATTACACGGAAAAACAAATACGGCCGAGTACAGGGACGGAGGGCAAAGGTCAGACACGGATGAACAACACTTCCGATGTTCGGTTCAGTGACCCTGGCTTAAAGATGTTATTTTAATGGCGTGCAGAGACTGAGAGATGGAGATAGGCGGCAGAGATAGGTCAAAGAAAAGAATAACAGGGAATAATATCCAGCAAAGTGTTTTTCTAATCTCTGAAGGGAGTATGCAGGAGAGAAAGACAAGGCTTAACCAGATTTACGTCTGGTGTTGACATCAGACATGCGAGCACATTACGAGTTGCAAGAATACATCCTAATTATCTTTTCATATATATGATAGGTCTCCATTTCCATCTAATAATCGATAAATTGCTGTGGTGTGTGAGGAATAAAATCATTATTTATGGCTTATTTTTTCAACTGTAGCTTGGTTAAGTCATTGATCACTTTTGCACTTTCCGATCTCTTACTTTCTAGGAATATTCTGCACCTTGGAACTAAAATCTATAGAACGGAAATCTAGAGCCAAAGCTCAACTGGGAACAAATCATAGACAGATATGCTAAGATTAGGTTAAACAAGATATACAGAATATATATTTTAAGCGGTTAACAATTTCCTTAACTTCCATAAAGAGTGGAGCACAGAACCAGATGGTAATCGGGTGAAATATCTGAAGAGGAATTCGGCGCAGTCAGAGCGTATAGACTGAGCTCTCGTTTTGACTTTTGAACGTCCATCGAGGTCCTAATTTCAGCAATTTTCAGCAACCTGGGTTGAGGCCAAAACGCCCTAAGGATTTAAAAAAAAAATTAAAATAAAAAATAGAGGGATGGGCGGGGAAGCTGGATTTGGACAGCATCCCAGCGCACCTGCCCCTCATTAGAAGATTCCCGTAGTGCCTGGGAGATTTCCCATTCACAATAATCCAATTTAAAAAGTAGCCTGATCTTATATGGGAAATCGATCCGCAATCTGGGATTAAAACAATAAAGGTATAAATGGAGCTTAGCGTTTGTAGAGGTGGAGTTTTCAAAAAATAGGATAAACCAGGGTATTTTAGTCAACTCGTTGCAAAAGGAAAGCAAAGGAAAAGATGCAATTTTCTCTTACTTTGAAAAAAAGCAAAACAGCAATTTAGAACACAATTTTGGGCTGAGCGGTCACCATTGGGAAAGCATTAGCTAAATAAAAACGTGCTTGTTAGGGATTATGTTTGGAAACCACAAACAACAACGAGGATGCATCAAACAAACAGGACTAAATGCAGTGCAACCTTGTTATAGCTCTACTTTGTAGCACTACCCTCAGCTCAATAACTGCGGCAGGCTAAAAATAAATCGCATTCTAAAACGTAGACCAAAGTCTGAAGGATCCTCATGTCTGTGGTCACAACATGGTTGTACTGTAAGTCATGCACCGATCCATTTTTAAGGGATTACCTTGGTGTTACAGGAGTAGGCAAGGTATTAAAGATGACTAATGTTCATTCAGTACTGGAATTGTCAAAATACTTAAAATCAGTTGCCCACTGAGAGCTACAACTGCACAAATCTTACAAGTCAGACCTCTTTTTTAAGGAGTCTGGAAAGGCTTCTTCAAAAAACCTCGCTGAAAGAGCTGAAAGACCACTGCAGTCGTTCCCATGAACATTTAGCGAGTTGAACGCCTGAACCTTGAAAATCAACGGATAACTTGTCGCCAGCTTGCGGAAGTGACACATCTGTCTGTGGGAACTGTACACACAATCATTCATGAACACCACTTGCACATGCAGCTGGGAGTTATTGCCAATCCCCTGTACAGTCCTGGCCTTGCTCCCACCTTTTTTCACATGTTATGGAGCTCCATTAAAGGAGTTCCTGGGAGGCCAGCATTTCAGACGTGAAGAGGCCAGATCATGATCATGGCTCCGGCGTACTGAGAAATCTTTCTATCTTGAAGGTATCCAAGCACTAGTGAAACACTAGGATAAGTGCATAAGTGTATCAGGGGATTATAGAGACAAATAAAGGTTTTTTTTAACTTTTATAACTGTGTTCTGTTGACTTGAACACTCTTTGAACACTCTTCCTGTCCCAGGTGATGTTTTGTGACTAGGGGAAAAAAAGGCATAATAATTGCCCTTAGATGTTTTAAATCAACTAGTTCAATATGGTAGTCTTGCCATTCAGAATATTACAAAGCAATCTAATATAAAAGCAAACTGACTATTTTTCATTGATGTTCCTTTACACTAGCACCCACCTTTGAATGCCTTCTCATTTTTGCCCACATAATCCTGCACAGAGGATAATCCCGCATCTCTTTAGTCTCACTGAATCTTGTAGATATGTACTAAAGAATGCCAATAAAGGTATTTTTGTGTGTTGGTGTCCTTGGCGTTCCAAGGATTTCCACCCACATCCATAATTATTTTTTTTTTTTTTAAAACAACACATTTGTAAATTCTAATGCTGGCACCAGGTGTGAATGTGGGTGTGCGCACATACTGGGCTGGCGTCTCATCCAGGGTATATTCCCAGCTCATGCTCAGTGGCCCAAGAATAGCCTCAATAATAGTAACACTCACCTCACATCCAGCTATCCTTAAAAAAATGCCGATCCTATATTCTTATATAAAATATTCCATCAACGGAATATGAGGTGGCATCAAAAAGTTTCAAGACAAACAGTACCAACAGATGGAAATACAAGGCTGCACATACAGTCACAGGGAGCACTGACAATACAGTAAGTCAGTGTGCCAAAAGACATTGTCCTGTGGACATCAGGGGCTGTGCAACTGGTGCTATTCTGGCCACGTGTGTTACCATGGCGCTATTATGATGAAATAAGAGACGATTGACATGATTCTGCAAGTTTGCGGCAATGGTGCAATGAGGCTTTTGAGGTGATGTGAGCGGCATGTGTGCTTCAAGAGTGGAAGAACATAACTGGAAGACAACAAGATATCAGGAAGACCTTCACCGAGCTCAACCCGTGAAAATGTCGAAACCATTCAGCAACTTATGCATGATGACCATCCGAGAACAATCCACAACATTGCAGCCATTGCCGGTGTGTCATGCGTAACAGTGCAGGCAATCCTCACGTGTGATTTGAACATGCACTGTGTTGTGGCCAAGTTCATCCCCAGGCAACTGACCCAGGAGCACAAGAAACATCAAACGTCTCCGTCATTGTGCCGTGGATAACCCGTCTTTCATGCGAGAATTATTACCAGTGACGATACTTGGGTGTACTGTATGTGTTCGACCCCGAGATGAAGCAATAGTCTTCTCAGCAGGTCCACAGCTCAACCAAGTGCATGCTCATCGTCTTTTTCGACACACTGTTGCTTCGAGAATTCGTCCCCAGGGCCAGTCTGTCAATAGCAAATTCTACTGCCAGGTCTCTGAGGGAGGCCGTGTGGCAAAAGCGATCAGATCTGTGGCACATGAATCTCTGAACTTTTTGATACTCCCTCATATATGGATTTTAGTTTTATTGTTCAGCAGGAAAGCATTCACCCTGTTACTAGTAGATCATGAGGTCCAATCCTGGAAATGAAACATCCGTTGGCGTTATTATTTCTCATGGGCATTCATTAGTGTTCCTACGAATGTGCATGGCTGCCTAGTGATGTACGTACAGTAGAATAAGCAGTAGTTTGGAAAGATTTTCTGCCTTTTGGCATCTTTATTTGTTATCTCTCATGAGATAAGGGAGCACTAGGAGCAAATTGGCAATTTTTTGGGGGGGACAGATTTTTATAGAGAATGTCTAGAAAAATTTCACAAACTGTTAACTATTCCATGAATTGTCAAGATGTTTTTTTCCTTTCAAGAGCGTATATTGGGTTTTGGAAAAGATTTATGTTTCAGAGAGGAAACTCCACTATTTTGTTACTGGATTAAAGAGTGGTGGGAAAAAATCATTGTTTCAGCCATTTTTTCCCCCTAAAATTCTGAATATTGATATCGTTTTGAAAACACAATAAACATCAGGCACGCCAAGCTGTACACATCCACACAGTTTCAGTCATTTCAATCTCCGTTTATCTTCTTTAAGGCTTGATCTTGCCTTTGTGTACACCAGTTTTCCAAAACAGTGAGTCATTGCTTCCTTCTTTTCATGCTCAGTGCTGCAGCCCAGAACCCACATGACAGGCAGAGGAAAAATCCGCCGTCTCCTGAAAAAACCTCCACCATGCTTTTGATTTATGATTTCCATGTTTACATCATCATAACTCACGATCCGAGTTCAGAGAATCACATGCTTCAAGTAGTCGAAGCTCTGATGGATGGAGCAGCTGGTGTATTTTTAGAGCCGGGCTGGTCAGCGGACCTAATTGCGTGGTACTGATTATAGTGTTTGTGCCGTACGTCGTAACACAGCTATGACTTTTCACGTCATAAAACATTGGTTGATGCTTCAAAGTGGTACATTCGGGTGAACTTCTTATGTGGTGTGTACCTGTTAGACTTATTTTAGGATATCTCCGGAGCTGTAGTTTGTAGTTATTTCATTTAGTAGCCTAGGGGATGCTGGGTTGGGGGGTCTCAGCAAAGCACCGTAAATTACATGACCTTGAAATGGTTTCATTGAGGTAAAACAAGTTTTACTTTATAATAGCTTCGAAACATATCCTGCGAGTCGTGTTACCGGTACGCATCCTTGGCTCAGTGCACAACAAAGCTCCGATCTGTCCCATAAGGTGGAGTTGATTTGAAAATAGCGTCCAAATCCGCGTCTTTCCCATTATCCTCCCATTAAGCCACAGGGATGTTGTGATCCCATTACGACCCATTTATTTTCACAGGCTTTTTGAAATGTATATGTCCACCACTCAGAGCATGTAAACACCAGGGAGGAAGCCATTTCGCATGCTTGTTAATACATCTCGGTAAATATTTCCTGATGGTTCCAGCGCTTCGCGGGTATGTTTTCATTGCCCGATGCTTCACAGTCGGGGTCAAATTAAAATGCTTTCACAGTGATTTATGGTGAGGAGAGGGATACATAAGCTTTATTTTTCGTTTGGCTCCATTGAAGGACAGAAAACGATAACTGTTATGTTACCCGTAGAAGGCTTTACGACTGGATTCCTCCATTTCCTTAGAGGGAAAAGTGATTACAGGATTCCGGTAGAATGATGCTTTTTATACATTGTAAATTATTATTAACCCTTGTAAGTACTGATCTCATGCTGAGTAGATCAATGTTGGATTAAAAACTTTAAGCATCAATTCTCCAGCTGATGCTTGATTTTTGAACTTTTTCTTGGTCTGCGATTGAGGATGTTTCTATTCCATACGTTTTACTTGTCACCAGTAATGATTCTCTTTAAGAAACTTTCACCTTGCTTAGAGGATTGGTTCAAATTTTGCTTGCAGATATCCAAAAGCTTCTGTTTATGCTCCTCCGTGAGTTGTTTCAGCAACCATTCTTTGGATGCTATGGGTTGGTGGGATGAGGCCCTTGTGGATCGGACTTGTTTGTCCGGTGCAAACCATGGATCATGCTAAATGCTGGGATTTGGGAAATTTGGACGATGGATTAACAACCTTGAACTCTCTCCCTGCTATGCCCTGTGCACTGCATGCTATGATGCACTGGGTGTTCCGATACCTTTGTTTTGTGGCCAGCATTGACACTTTTTCTGTTTCTGGCTTTTCTGTAGGATCGGACCAGGAGGGCTATATAATTAATAAATGTTATTCAGTTACCCGGCGAAAGTGTTTTGTTTTTGGCATAATATCGCATTTTTAGTGCAAAACTGGTTTCTACACGAGATTAGTTTGTGTACATTCTGTAGCCAATTGGGACTGATTAGGCACTACCAGGGTTAAAACACACCAACTAGCAAGAGGAACAATACACAAACACCACAACTATGAGGTTTACATAATAAAAGCATATAAAAAGTGGTGGCTCAGTAATTAAGGCATTGGTCTACTGATTAGAAAGTCCCAGGTTTAACCCCCACCACTACTAAGTTCCCACTGTTGGGGCCGTTGAGCAAAGCCCTTAACCCTCAACTGCTCAGATGTATAATGAGATTAAAATGTAAGTCGCTCTGGAAAGGGCATCTGCCAAATGCTTAAATGTAAAAAGTTCAGGACACTACTGTATATCAGCAATGCTTAGGCCTCCGCTATCAGCATTAGATATAAATTTGTATGAAATAGGATTGGCTACAGTAGGTTCATCCCTAATAGGTATAATTCATTCAGTCATCTTCACTAAGCACTTTATTATTGGTCAGCCAAATCATGGGAATAATGGTCAATGAAGGCATACACACTTATAGGCAATCAAACCATCACTATGTTTTTGGGAGAACCCACACTGAACCAACTCGCAGTGCAAAGAAATTAGAATTGAGCTCATGTTTTTAATTTTGTCTGTATTATGTTGTAGTGCTACCTGCTGTGCCATTGGTACATACACCATATGACCATCAAACCCATATGTGGTTCTTCCCCATACTGTTGTCACAAAATTAGAAGCACACCATTGCCTAGAACGTCCTGGTTGTCTGTAGACTTTATAATACAGACTTTCCTTGTACTAGGACTAAATCACCCAAACAATGAGCGGTCCATGAAGACATGGTGGTCCTTATTTGGAAAGGTAGAACTCAAGTGTCCCACACAGAGCACTGACATCAACCAAATTGAAAACCTTTAAAGCACCAACTCCACCCCAAGCCTCTTCAGTGCCTCCTGTAATGAATGAACATACCCCCGTAGGAGTTATGAATAAGAAAACATGTTAATAAAAAAAAAGGATAGCAGGTGGGAGAAACTTTTTAGGTGGATAAGAGTAAATTTCCAGGAAGTCGCAGAGGATTTGGATACGCTATAAACTTTTTTTTATTTCATTTCTAAAAGGACTGAAGAACCTCAGTTTTGCCGTCACATCTGTCTATTCATCTTGTTTCATGGTGAAGTCAGCCAAAGGTACATCACTCATCCAGAACCCAAGTGACTCCCCAGCACATGGAAGTGGCTTGTGTCAGCTGTGTTACCTCACGTCTTTTGTGACCTGAGACGTCTACGCTGGCTTCAGCTTTCGAGTTACATCAGGGTGTAGATTTCACAACAGTGCGCTCTGTTAGCTCACTGGTCTCTCGTGGGTGATATCGTGGATGATGCTGAGGTTATACACGGGTCAGTGTCTGATAGAGCCTACACGGTATTAATGCTTTAAATGCAGGATGAAGTGAAAGTTGCGAAGCCTGTAGCAGACAGCAGGGTTTTACTGTCTGGGACAATCCTTTAGCATTATGATGACTTAAGCAGCAGAATGTCGCACAGTTTGCCAAAAACAAGGAGTGTTTTTAGGTACATGAAACATGCAGTAAATTCTTGTCTACCACAAGTTGGGTTTTGTTTCAGGCCAATGAGAATCCAGTGAGTTTTCAGGGTTTTGTGATTTTGAAAATGAATGCTTGCAATAGCACACTGATTGCCCCTACAGTTCCAGAATAATGTCTAACGGGGAGTTGTGGTCCTGTGAAATGTATTTTAGGAAAATCCGATCTCTTGCTGGTTTTAGGGGGAAAAAAACCCAAAAAAAAACCAAATGTGTCATATAAAAGTGTGACTATCAAAAACACATCGTAAGTAAAGACCAGTTTTGGGAAACATTCAGTATTGTGTATTGTGGTTTAGTGGGATTTATTGGAAAATCTTTTTTTTTTTTCGTTCAGTTCTGGACGTCCGTCAGTAACCTTTCCTGCTGCTTGAACTCAAATAAAGATCCAGAGCTGCTTCTTTAATTGGATTAATTTTGGATTACACATCTGAAAAGTAAAAAAAAGAAAGAGGTGTAAACATGCAACTTGGTCAGTTACTAGCAAACACCAACATATGTTTATTATTTTCTTCTTTTGCATGCAGACAGACGGGACGATTGCGATGCGTCACTCCTGCGGCTGTAAATTTAGGGTTTCGTGTTCAAGCCTGGCGGCACGTTGCTTAGTGGTTCCCGCCTCTTTGTGCATGGAGTTTGCATGTTCTCCCTGTGCTTGGTGGGTTTCCTCCAGGTACTCTGTTTTCCTCCCACAGAACCAAAGACATGCAGATTAAGCTAATTGGTGTTCCCTAATTGCCTGTGGTGTGTAAATGAGTGTGTGAGTATGTGTATGTGTGAGTCCTGCGATGGATTGGCACCCTATTTCCGGAATTCAGAAGCAAAAGGGGGAAATTGATTAATTAAATTAATGTATTAGTTAATTAGTTGATTAATTAATGAATCTCCAAAAAAGTAAATAAATAAGTCCTTTAAAAGAGGGAGTGCATTTTAGAGGAATTATTTATAATTTATATCTTACAAATTTTCACTTTTCATTTTGATATGTAAATATTTTGCTTGTGGAATATTTTCCCTAATACTTCTGGCTCAAATTAATTAAAACTGAAAGATCTCTCCCGGGATCCACGTCTTCTCTCCCTCCACACCCAAAGCTGTTCTATGCTTTCTGAGTCAGCTCTTTCTTCGTCATTAATCTTTCTCTCTCTCTGGAGAAGATAGACATCCTTTAGAATTAGCAGTAAAATGAAATGAGAAGATTCCCATCTCATGATGTCTGCTTTCACTTAGAAATCTGAATATTCCATACACGGTTCACGACATATACGCATACAGTCTTCTTGTCCTTTTTGGTATAATTTGTGTAAT
Organism: Heterobranchus longifilis; assembly: GCA_028570985.1. Classification (NCBI taxonomy): domain Eukaryota; kingdom Metazoa; phylum Chordata; class Actinopteri; order Siluriformes; family Clariidae; genus Heterobranchus; species Heterobranchus longifilis. The sequence continues at coordinate 26,296,180 of JAOVVB010000050.1, read as the reverse complement.
GTTCGTAATAATAATAATTCTGCATGATGTTTTCTTAGTGTCAAATAAACACCCACATGTAAAAAACCTTGAGAATTTCCTATCGTGACGTTTCCTTTGTTTGGATTGTGGGGATTCAAATGAATGCCAGCTTTTGCGTGTAAGCGCGCGGCCTCGTATCCAGCATGGGGGCTTTTAAAATTTAGTGGAAGTTAGGAGTAATGTGTTCTCTCTGGTCGCGCTACCCATTTTGTGTTCCATATGTTCTGCGTTTTAAATCATCACCGTGACACGGAAACGCCTCCAAGACCTGGTGTCGGCGATGCACTTTATGGTTTGTTATGAGTTTTGACAAGCTCACTGTGTGTGGGTTGTTCAGCTATTTATGTCTCGTTTCAAAGAGCTGAGTCGTCTTTTTTTTTATTTTTTATTTTTTTTAAAGGAAGTGTCCTGTAATGAAAGGATGAGGGAGGCACATGTTGATGTTGGATCATTACTCAGTTGAGTTACATTTAAGCATCAAAGCGCTTGTGTGATTTACTGAAAGACCAGTCTGTCTCAGAATAACCGGATGGACGTCAGCTTGAGATTATCATAGGACTAATGAAGACCACACTCCGAGAGCTATCGTTTTTATTAACTTGTTTGGATTGGTTTATTTATTCGCTCGTTTATTAAAGGAGCAGGAGGAGGCCAAGTCATCTGTCTGGGTTAGGATGTCTTGACAGCTCCTGTTGCTAAACTCTCTCATCTGCTGCTCTTCTTGTTATGTAAATGTATGCACATGAGCCTGACCACAAAGGTCGCCGTATTCAACGAAATCCCGTTCATGATGTTAAAGAAACGAATGGCCCCAGACTCCCCTCTGACTGCGACTTGGGCATATCGCCCGAGCTCGGAAATCAAAGCAAGTCAAATCGGTCAATTGGAGACGTCCGAGTCCAGCTGGTACAATGGCATCTTTGGGTGGAAGCTTGGCAACCTACGTCCCTGTTCAAATGAATGGGACTGTCACGTCAAACTTGCAACGCGAGCCCAGAATGAAATCGAGTCTCCGCGCTGTGCAGCGCTGCATATGGCCTCCATTTTGATGAGGTTAACCGGGAAATTATTTACGTTTCTGCCTGCGCTCGTTGTTTATGGAAAAGTCAAGCTTCTACTGCGGTGAGCTAATAACTGAACATTAATACAATTCCCCTGACTCACATTGAGCGAATTCTCCGTAAAAATTGTTAAACGCTCGTGAGGCATCCACACATTTATCATTGACACGATGTTTGTGATGTGAAAAGATTTGACGTGAACAGAGCGAGAGGGTGAAACTTGAATAGAGTGTTAGTTTTCTAACAACTGACAAATGGGAAAATGATAAAGGGTAAGCGGGCCAGACCACAACATTTAAACTGGACTGTAGGATATTACATCATCGTAATGCTATCATTGTAATTCTGTTTTTATTAATTTAATACATTTTATACTTTGTTTAAAATGCAGTACGATTAAATTTCTAGCCGTACTGTATATAAGATTATTTAAGATGCAAAAAATACAATGCTGTGCAAAAGTATTGACCCACCCCCTCACTTCATCATATTTTGCTTCCAAAGAGACAGACTTTCTTTTTGCCATAAAAAAAAACATCTACCATAAAGCATGAACCAGTGAAAAAACGGTGTAGATGATGACAGATGATCAGGCCAGTGATTAATATACTGGTGCGGCTGACCAGTTCAGGGTCAGATGTAGCTCAGTGGTTAAGACATTAGACTACAGTTTAAAAGTTCCCAGGTTTAAATCTCTTGAGCAGGGTCCTTAACCCTTAACTGCTCAGATGTATAATAAGATAAAAATGTAAGTCACTCTGGATAATGGTTTTGCTAAATGTAAATAGTTAGAACAGATGAGAGGGAAAATGAGGTTGCTGCTGATGTAGTTACATAAACAAGCATTTTTGATTTTAATCTTTGTGAACTTTTTCGGGCTGTCACAGTAAAATAACTGTTCCCATTCCTTTCATTTAATCCACATAATTTAAATTAAATTGTATTTATTATAAAGAAATGAGGGGTGGCACAAGACTTTTGCACGGGATTGTATGTCTCTAGCTTAAAAACAAATCACAAAAATACAGCAGAATATAAAAATACTTTATTATTACATTTAAAATATTAAGAATCCGGCGGCATGGTGGTATAGTGGTTAGCACTGTTACCTTGCACCTCCAAGGTCTGGGTTCGATTGCCAGCCGGGTTCGATTCCCACCTCTGTGTGCATGGAGTTTGGTGGGTTTCCTCCGGGTACTCCGGTTTCCTCCCACAGTCCAAAGACATGCAGGTTAGGCTAATTGCCGTTCCAATTTCTCGTCGTGTGTGTGCCCTGCGATGGATTGGCACCCTGTGGTATTGAACAAAATGAACAACAGCCTCAAACATTTGTGTATATTTTCTGCACGAATTTAAAGAAAGGCACAAACCACACATCAAACCACACACTTTGCACAGGTTTTTATGTTTTTTTGTTTGTTTGTTTTTCAAATCATGAATCAGGATTAATTGTTAAAATAAACTATAAAATCCCAACAAATGCTTGCTAATTGATTTTTGTTAAATACAAGCATGCTGTTTTTTTCCTTTTTTTTGCTAAATTCTTTTAAAGGTTGCTAGCTGGTATTTCGACTGCTGAATGATGTGGCATATTTGTTGAGTGTGATGTTGATGAGTGTGTGTTTCACAGACAGGACCAATCTGTAAGCACTGAGTGGATAACCAGGAATTGCACGTATTCCCCGAAACCACTGCTAATAAGATAGCGTTGGAACTCACGGAGGGAAATGAGGCACACAAATGCAGACCTTGTGTAAGTCCAAGCCCCTTCAACAGAGTGTTTTTGGCTACAGACTCATTTCAGAAAGAAATCAAGAATGAAATGGGTTTCTCACCATCGTCATCATTTTGTTAGGCTCAACTGATCCAGTAATGATCTGAAACAGGACCGTTTCTTTTTTTTATTTTACACCAAACCAGCCACAGGACACTGAAGGCATTTTTGTCACAGTGTGCTTTTTGTTAAACTCTGTGAAGGTGCAGCTGAATTGCAGCCATTTATTTAAACGTTTCTTCTTTTGTTAATGTTAAACTTTAAAAATAGTACCTTAATAATTCCAGCATGGCTTCGACATCTTCAACTTTTCTGCAAACTTTTCAGAACGTTTGCTTCTCAGCCAATTCTTTTTGATCATGGTTTGACCAGTAAAACACATTCTCATATAATAGAAACAATGCTTACATATGCTTTTTTTTTTCTTTTTGCATATTTGTCACACTTAAAGGTTTAAGATCATCACATAAATTTTAATATTACACAAAGATAACCAGAGTAAATGTAAAATGTAGTTTTAAAAGATGATTCGATTAAGTAAGGGTAAAAAGCTGTCAGAACCTACCTGGCTCTATGTGAAAAAGTAATTTCCCCCCAAACCTTATAACCAGTCGTGCCACACACAGGGGCAAAAACATCAATCAAGCGTTTGTGATAATTGCCACCCGCTCTTCTTTGCAAAATTCAGAACATTTGCTTCTCGACAAGTTCATTTTGATCATGGTTTGATCAGCAAAACGCATTTTTATATGAAATAGAAATGATGCACTTTATGTGCTTACATCCCATATACAGTACAGTGCTGTGAAAAAAACTTAATAACCTTTTTTCCCATAGAGCCAGGTAGGTTTTACAGCTTTTTCCCCCTTAATAAATGAAATTATAATAATTTTAAAAAAAATGCATTTTGTATGTATTCAGGTTATCTTTGTTTAATATTAAAATTAGTTTGATGATCTCTATCATTTAATTGTGACAATTATGCACAAAAAGTAAAATAAAATCAGGAAGGGGCAAATACTTTTTCCAGGCATTGTATGGTGGATTGTGGGTGTGTCTGGATCTAACCGTTGCACTTGCATGAAGGCAATGAACAAGTAGCAATTACTGTATAAGCATCATTAATTTTTGTCAAACACAATTTGCACAGATTTCATGCTTAAGAAACTGTAACTTTTTCTACTTATGTACGAATGAATAAAACTCCAAGACTGCAAAAGCCTCAGCTTCAAGCTAGACTACAGACTTTACCAGTAAGTGCTTCAAACTCCTCTTTTAAACCTTTCAAAGACAAAACAAATGTAAAATGATTGTGACTGTGAAGTATAATTAGCTCGTTTCTTTCCCAGACAGAATTTAGGATGACCTTGTGAATACAACGATTGAGGTAGGAGAGACTACACAGTCCAACGTTTACATCAAAACAAGACGCTTCTGTTATTTATTTTCACATTATAGCCCACCGTTTCCACATGTCCTACGTGGGTGGTAAATAATTTTTTTAAATTTTTATTATTTTTATATGTATCCTCAAACTGCTGGTCGTATTATTGCTTTCCAGTCTTTACTGTGCTGGACATCTGAGAAACACCATGAAAAGAATTGCTGCCCACACACCTCACCGTCAAAACTGTTGTTAAATTTGATTCACTTACAGTTGAGACTTGTCTCCAGACCATGTTTTGTTTTCACCAGAGAGAAAGATTTTGTTGACTGGAGTGAATCAGTCCAATCCTGCGGTGGATATGTCTATATTACATTATATTACATTATATTACACTATATTATATTATATTACATTATATTATATTATAATAATAAAAACTCTCAGTGGTTAAGGCATTGGACTATTCGAAAGGTCCCAGGTTCAAACCCCATGACCACCAAATTACCACCGTTGGGCCTTTAAACAAGACCCTTAACCTTGCATGTGTAACAAGATAAAATAAATAAATAAATAAAATGCCTAAAGCCTGTGTGGATTTGATACCCTG
>JAOVVB010000050.1:26271986-26282593 GCA_028570985.1 Heterobranchus longifilis | reverse complement strand
TTTTGATTGTGTAAAGCTGCTTTGTGACAATGACAACTGTTAAAAGCGCTATACAAATAAAATTGAATTGAATTGAACTGTAAAGACCCGCCAAGAACTGTGCCTGCATTACACCAGCAAATCGTCTCCTTTTGCAGGAGTCTGCAGCGACATTTGTTATGGGAAATGTTTAAGAATCTGCGTGAACGATATAAACAGCGGTGCACACACACTTCGAACGCTTACATTACGCATACCGTGGTAAATCAACACAGTAATAGTGTGTATGTAAGGAAAAACAAACTCGCAGATGACAATAAGGTAATATTGTTCATCTTTTTATTTCAGTACTGTATAATTTGGTGCATACGGAATAAAAAAAAAAACGTAAAAAATTAATTTTGTGAGAGTATCACTGCCTTTTTTAAATTTCTTTTTTTAGGCGTGGTCGGTACAATATCGCCATTTCCTTAACTGTAGTGTGGGGCGAAAGATTTATGCTTTTTATACGACATGGCATTTAAACATTCAACAACACCAATTACAAATTACACAGCACTGCATTGCCGCAGTACAGTACACCACTGGGACGTATAACTTCATGTATCACCCACACTTCACAGGTGTTTTAACAACCATTAACCCCTAAACAAGGGCACTAATTTTTTGTGTGGAATAAGAGGACATAGCACACTAGCTTCCCATCCCATGTTTGGGATTTAACCTTGGAAAAGTTGGTTAGCTAAGGCTAAAAGCTAAAACTGGGTAAGTGGAGACTTAAAGAGACTCTTACGAGATTTAGAGGACTGTCCACCACCTCCATGGTTTATTCTCCTCGCCTTTTGGCTACAGAGTACTGGAAAGAATTTAAAACCTCTGTTAATTACACTAACCGTTGGTTGCAAGCTCAGCGCTAGTTTCGCCAGTCGCAAAAGGATATTTGTGATATTTGTTGGTGGCATAAATGACTTTTTAAATAAACAAATAATTTATAATCTATTGATAATGAATGGAGTTTGTAGAACTGCTGTATAAAAGCAATATCACACTCAAAGTTGTGCCATTGTATTGAATATACAGTAAGTGATATCATCGGTACTCAGGCTGCTCATGCCTACGACCGTATCATAGCTATGATGATATTCACTACTACAGAACAACCTCGAGTGTGATATTGCTTAATTAAATACTTTTTTTGTAGTTTTAATACTTTAAAATAGGAGTGAATAGAAGCGCAACGTCCCAAAAACCAAATGGAATCACATCGACAGTCTACATACAGTACGATTCACAGTTCTAATGTGTATTTAACATGCATAGCTTGCTAGTCAGCTACGTAACTTGCCAAATTTTGATTGCTTTAATCGACTTATCTAGCTCACCTTAAGTCCATCTAGCAGATGCTAGATGGCTTAGGACACATTCTTGCTGAGGGCTTACTTAATTATTCTAGAGTTACACCATTTGAAAATGTTAGTTTAACTGGATAGCACTCCTTGTACTTTAGTGCTAATCCATAATAATAAATGGAAAACATTTTAGTTAATGTCAATCTGATTGCTAAATGAAATTCATGAAAGAGCGTTCATTTAGATTTTACCCTCGTAACATCGGGTTGCTAGGCTACCTGGGTCTTTTTGTAGTGATGGCTAATTAAATAACAAGATATATAGCAATATAGTGCAATCATGAACTACGCAAAACAAGATTTACTTTGGAACCTGATGAATTTATACTGTATTATAGGCATACTTACTTTGCTCTGGAAACTCAGAAAATCACAATTTTCTGTTTTAATGACTATTTTAAACGAGTTAGTCATAATTTTGTTTGGAGGTCTAGGAAAATCCATCAACTGTGGCAGTACTTTAATTCTGCCAAAGAGCCAAAAGAAGATTAAAGAAAATCATGTTCGGGCCAAAATTAGATTCTCTGCATATAATACTCAATATATAGCCAAAAGTTTGTGCACACCTCACCATCACACTAATATGTCCTTGTTAAACATGCCATTCCACGTTTAGTCCCCCTTTTTGGCTTTTATAATAATCTCTAGTCTTCTGGGAAGGGTGAAGGTTTGTGGTCATTCAACGCTGAGAGCATTTGTCAGATTAGGTACTGATGTTTAATTGAGGAGGCCTGGAGTGCAGTCAGTGTTTGACGTCATCCCAGAGGTGTTCAGTGGGGTTGAGGTCAGGGATCTGAGCAGACCATTCGAGTCCTTCCACTCCAACATTGGAAAACCATGCTTTCATGGACCTTGCTTTGCTCACATGGGCATTGTCATGCCGGAGCATGGCTAAAGATGTATTTCCTTACGAAGTGAATGTCATGCTTTGATCATGATTTTTTGAAAGCTATGCGCTGTAGAAAAAGGGCAACTGCCTGCCTTACTAATTCAAGTCTTTTGCTCCTGTGCCACAGTTGGAAAGATGTATACCATATAGTACACATTACCAAAATTATACCAATATAAGTACTGTTTCTATAAAAGTATCAATGCAATAGAGTGATCATGTGATCTGTTTTTTTGTTTGAAAACAACTCTGTAGAGATGACAGACATCTTGATATGTCTAAATGGTCTCAATCCTGAACATTAATATATCACAGTGAAGCTATAAGACACAGTCCTGAGAGTTTATAAGAGCCCTGTTCCAGCTGTTCTCAGTCATATTGGCTACATATGGTCCTGTGATAGATCTCTCTAATCAGCGTTACCACTGGGCTAACAGTAAACACTCCCAATGTGACATTTATCTTTGCGTGTTTTGTGTCTCGCGCTCTGGCAGTCGTTCCGCAAGAGTGAGTCAGATCTAAAAATGCTCTGCTTTTCCAGGTTAGCGTGCAGATACTGTTACTGTATCGGGCTTGGAGATTTAAAAAAAAAATAATCAAAAATTGCCTGGCTGGTTGGTGTTTGGTGTACAAGATTTATGCTTTTCAGTATGTGTCCTTTCTTTTGTTCATCTTTTTTTATGAAAATGTGAATGCAGATTTCTTTAGTTTATTACTAGATTAACATGTACTGTATGTATGATTCACAAATGTTGCAATCCTGGGTATCTTGTTTACTGAAAGTCGTTCTCTCAAATACAAAGGTGTGTTGGCCTTCACGTGGTCAGGGTTTGAGGTTTTCTGCTGTGAATAATTTAAAACAGTGCAGACCTCCCTGGACAGAAATGTTTCTCAACCACCATAAAGTTCTGGCATTTATTCTGGGAGAAGATTGAGTTAAAATAAAAAGTTTTCAGTTCCACTTTAAGGCAACAATTTATTGATTTTCTTTCTATTAAAGAGTCACAGCATAATACACCGATTAGCAATAACATTAAAATAAAAAAAGCCCAGTTTTTAAGTTCTCCTTGTTCCACTGGGACAGTTAAGGTGTTAAGGACTACTGATCAGGAGGTCCCTGGTTCAAGCCCTGATGCCACGGGCCTGCCATTGTTGGACCCTTGAGCACCCCAAGTGCTCAGATACAGCTGTCAAGCTATCAACCCGACCTCATAAGGAACTGCCACAGAAACAGTGGTCCAGGGTGGGGAGTACCCATTGCCTGAAGTGCTTGATGGGGCATTGAATGGACCCTACAGTAGGTGTGACTCCACCTATGGGGTGTGCCGTGTTGTCAGGCACACTACCATTGGCAGTGGATGCTTTGGGTGATTTTGAGCATCTGTGGATCGAACTTGTTTGTCTGATACATCCCATGGATGCTAGATCAGATTGGGATCTTGAGAGGTTTAAGGCCGTGTCTGAGTCCTTGGGCTCTTTTCCATGCTGCGCATGGTGACTGTGATGCACTAGGTGTTCTGGTGCTGTTCTATCATGGCCAGCATTGACTTTTTTTGGACTGGATGGCCTGACTTTTGATCCCCAAAGACATTGGTGAGCCTTGGGTACCCATGACCCTGTCACCAGTTTGCTGGTGTATAATTGGTGATCAGCGTTAATCAGTTCATCTGGCATTGGTCATAATGTTATGGCTGTTTGGTAAACATTTACAGTAGAAAACTCTGATGAACAGCATCGTCCATATCAGTCTCTTTGTCATCATCTGATGCAGCTTATAAACCAGCTTATAAATCATTACCTCCATCTTTACTTAAATGCTACTCAAAAGCTTTTTTTTAGTTCATTTAGACATTTTAAAGTTTGTATAAGCACTCTTCTTAGTTACTGACAGCTGGTTCTGAATTGATTAGAAAATCTTAGAAACATTTGGATGAACTATTTTTGTTTGTCAAAAAGCAAAAAAAAAAAAGATCCTCTGTTTAAATCTAAATACGCAAATACTTAAGAGCCTTTGATTTGATAATTGCTGCAGTGATTAATATGTTTTTCAGCTGGAAACAATGAGTAGCTTCTCATTTCTTTCACGACCACTGCAGACGACGCATCACGTAGTCATGGGAAAGACATTACTGTGTTTCAAAAGCGTCAAATTATAGAACCGAATCAAGCAAAGAAAACAACTAAGAAGACTGCTGAAATTACTGGAGTTGGTTGAAGAACTTTCCAACACATTATTTAAACCTAGAAGGATAGTGCTGAAGCAACAATAGAGCCTTGACCTTAATCTCATTGAATGTCTTTGGAGATGACTTCAGAGTGTTTTGATTCTCTCATCATCCATACAAGTCTTTGGTCAAGGATTTACACAGATTTGGATGTAAATAAATGTGATATTGCATAAAGTTGTTGAAACAAAGCCATAACAAAGATGTGCCTTAATGAAAGCTAGAGGCAGTCTAATGAAATATATTTTTTTACATTTTTTTTTATGGCCAGGCAGAGTACAAGAAGATGATTCCAAGAACATAGCCAAAGCAAGGCTGGGAAGTATAAAACATAAGTAATTTATTTTTTTTCGGTTTTGTGAAGATTATTTACAAGAATTTAGCCATCGTGACATCCAGCACGTTATTCTTCCCAAGATCTCCAATCAAATGTGGAATGGTTGAGACGTTGTTTGTATATTTAATCAGTTATTTTGCTGCACCAATACGTACTGTATTACCAACACAAGCATTGAGCTGGTGAACCACCGTAAGTGTAAGAGGGTTTAAATTCTTAGCAGGACAACGTATCCAAAATGTGAGCAGAATAAAAAGGTAATGGAAACTTAAAGTCTTATGATAAATATTTTTATCTTAAGATATTTCCACTTATTCTGCCTGGGAACATCAGCAAAAAATCGAAAGCTGGTGAAACTTGTAGGGTGAACAATCCCTTGTTCAGCTGGTATTAGAAGCTAGTTAGCTGTGAACACAACAGTGCAGACGGATCAGAGGCAATTCAGAATGCCTTAGCAGTTACTAAGGAGACAAACATTGTTTAGAGTGAGATAATGTTATAAGATGTGTTTTCTTGCTAAAACTCGACTGGTTTTGAATGTGGGTTTTGTCAGGCAGTACTACAGACTGGCAACCGACAGTTCCTTTAATTAACGATTGTTAGAACACCTGTGATGCAGAGTGATACATATACTATAGTTTAACAACCTAGTGATGTTATGTTAATTATCAGCACCTCTCGTTCAATCAGATTACTCAGTCGGAACTAATTGTTGTATAACAACCTGTATAGATCATAATATTGAACAGAAACCAAAACTCACACTAACACAGTAATGTGCTGTATCTAGCTGTGTCACATTCGGAAAGCAATCAAATAAACAGATCAAATAGAGTGTCATCAAATGGCAGATTTTTATTATTTTTTTTACTTTTGAGTTAATGATTTAAATAAGGAGAATTGTTTATCTGGTGTCATTAATGCATCATGAACAACTCCACCTAAAAACGATCATCCTGATTTTAGAATTAGGTCGCGCCCAATTTTAACGCCCAACCAAAACTAATAAACACTATTTTACTGACATGGGTAGATTGTGTATATTGTATGAACTAGTAGTTTTTTTTCCTATACATTAATTTGCTCACAAGGCATAACATCTACTTAAACAGAAACATGAAGGTAAATTATGATCAGGCATGTGACTCGTGATTCCTAAACTGACTGTGTGTGTGTGTGTGTGTGTGTGTGTGTGTGTGTGTGTGTGTGTGTGTGTAAAGATTAACTTCTTTTCTTCCTTTCCTTTTCCTCATATGTCAATCTGTTCCAGGATGAGAATCTGGAGTGAATTGTTATTTTTCTTCTGTCCTTTTACATCTTGATAAATGCATTGTTTATACTCATTTCCTTTTCAGTTTTCTATCTGACCCCCCAAAACAACACTTGTATAAATAAGCTCTTCTGTATATTTTTTCGAGAGTGCTTCACGTCCTGTCCTAATACCCTAAAGTGTGTCTTGTTCATGAATTCCATGTCCACTGAATCCATGTCTTCTCAATCCCAAAAAATAAATTTTTACCAGATATGCAAGCGTATTCGAATAGCCTGAGCAGCTGTTCCATTTCAGCAGATTTACTTCAGTCACAAAAAAAACTGTTTCTTTTTTTATTCTATCATTTTTCCCCCTAGTTTTTCACTTCTCTCCATCATGCAAATTCCTTTTTTTTTTTAATATATATATATATATTTTAATATGTCCATAACGGAGGAACTCACTCTATCAGCTAAAGAACTGCAAAAAAAGTAATTGATTGCATTTATTCGTAATACATCTAATGTTTCTTAATCATTTAATTTTCAAGATTATCTAAGGCTATTCATTGCATTACATTTAACAAGTATTAATTAGGATTGAGGGAGGCCTGGTGGCTGAGTGGTTAGCACTGTCGCCTTGCACCTCCAGGGTCCAGGGTTACTTATTGTAAGTTTATTAAGAGTGGTTTTTTTACTCGGCTGGCAGATGTAGTCTAATTAAGAGTCTTACCGTGACTATTTAGCCGAAAGGTGAGGAGAATAAACCATGAATGTACTGGACAGTCCTGAGAAACCTATGCGATTTACTTCAAGATATTTCCAATATTCTGCCTAAGAACATCAGCGACGTTAACTACTGTGATCTGATTGATGGCATATATTTTTAATCAAGCTAATGTTTCTTGCTTATTTAATTTAATTTATAATATGATGAAAAATATTGGAAGATGGAAGATACATAACAATATTTATGATTATGATGACACTGATAAGGCGTCACGTTGTCCGTCTGAGCTGGGAGACATCGTCGTAACTCTGCATTCGGTAGTTTTAAAGTCTTTGACTAACTTACGATGACATTTATAGGAAACGATGAACACTTTAGACAGGACATGAAACTATAAAACACTACGCTATTGCATGAGCAGGTACTGTGAAAGATTTCCATAATGTACACAGTCATTTTTAAGGCGCTGTAGGTGTAGTATTGGGAATAGTGCGGCTTCACAGCGCCGTCATGGAACTATTGACTGGAGTCTGCTTCATATAAATACTTCAGCAGTGTTCTACTTAAACTGATGTCAGGAGGATTTATTCGCAGACAGACAGTGATTTTGCTTGCGCTGTCTCTTAGGACCAACAGGCCAAGGACGTACGCCAAGGTCATGGCTTTTCTTCAGCTGCAGATGAAAGTCTGAGTATACGCTTCCCTCCAAACAGACAATTGGCAGATAGAAATAAAACTTTAGTTACAAGTCTGCATGGTCCACACTCACCAACTCACAGCAAGCCAGACCATCCGCTTAGTTCGTTCCTTTCTTTTAACATTAAAACAAGCATATAAAGGAAATCCACATGTACTGCACTGCATGGTCCAAAATTTTGGATCCATAGGCAAACAAGCAAATGCTGTAAATTTTGGCAGGAACTTCTCTTTGTGAAGAATCCTGTCTTGAGTTTTATTATATTTGATCTTCTATTGTTAGTTTTACAGCCATCTGGCATCTATAGTAAAAAAACAAAACAAAACAAAAAACATATAAAATGTCCTATAAGGGGAAATGGCTATGTATCCAGACTTTTGTCCCACCCTGGATAAAAAAAAAGTGTACACTTTCTAAGCACTAAAAAAAAGATTTATTATGCAAAATTCACTTTTTCATTTAAAAAAAGAGAAAGAGAGAACTTTCCCTGCTTTTTGTCCTTTCTATTTTTGTTTTGTCTGGGCTTAAAAAAGCTCCCCCCGCCCCCTGTTGTGACCTCATATAAGAAGAGGCCCTGCTCAGCTTTCTCAGCTCTCCTCTGCTGGGTATTTGACCTGGAGCATGAACAGGTATACTTTGTAGGACCTCTAAGACCTATGTTAACTTGGTAAAAAAAAAAAAAAGAGTAAAATATAGGACCTTTAAAGCAGCTTTATCCTCTATGGTAAAAAAAAAAAAGAAAGAAAAAAAGGTAGGTACTGAGCAAAAATGTATTATATGGGTTCCAGGTACCAGGCAAGAAAGCGAAATGTATCTGTTGTTTTGTTATAATGTAACTTTTATCTCCTGTGTATCTGTCTTGGAGAGCTGCATTCTCAATGCTGTCAGAGACAAACTACAGTAGCTCATTAGCTCATACTACGTAGATGCAGTGTAAATCCCTGTGTCTGTGTTTTTTTACCTGATCTGTACACCATTTTATTATGTTGGTCTCTGACTCCGCAGATTACTAACTTCTGGTAAGCCCAGGAGCACGTGTTTCCAGTGACTATAAAAATAAATAAATAAATAAATAAAAAATAAACTGTATACTGTATATCTTTTTTTTTTCTTCACAAAGTTGATGGTTCAACACTATCCTACCAGGTTTTAATAATGATAATTTAATAATAATATAATTCCTTTTATTTTTAAAACCTCCTTAGGTGTTTTTGGCCAGACAGTAGGCAGTGTACATCACACTTGGTTTTTCTGCTAAATTTTGACATTATACGTCAGCTGTTATGTGCATGTATTGTCACATTGTGTTGCACTAAGGCCTTAAAGAAATTACATTCTGTTGTATGAGTGTATGAGCTGTATAAAGGAATGCCAATCAAATAACAATGTACATTTCACTTGCACTTATTTACATGTACGGTATTAGGCAGACACCCTTATTCAGAGCGACTTACTTTTTTTTAATGTCATAATATATCTGAGCAGTTGAAGGCTTTGAATAAAGACCCAACAGTGGCAATTGTTTTTTGGTGAGGTTTGAACCTCAGACCTTACAATCAGTAGACCAACACTTTAACCACTGAGCAAATTTTTGTTTATTTTTTTATTTTTTTACCAAAAACCAATTTAAGCAACAATTTTTACAGGTCATATACTCCCAGAAGCTTACACCAATTTTAGTATCTATACTCATTTAAAATTTTATAATGCAATTTAAATGAATATTGTTTGAAGTCAGACGCTGAAAATGGCCATTTTTGGAGCACAAATAAAATAATCTCTCCAAAACGGCTTGAATGTTTTAGGAAAGCAAGATTGGTCACTTCCTTGTTGCATAAACTTCATAAGTATCTTCTTTGGCACACACATTTTTTGTAATATATGTATATATAACAAAATCAGCACCAATACTGTGTTTTGGCTAAAAAAACAAATAATGGCTAAAAAGCTCTTAGTTTTAGGAGCTACATGATCTTTCATCGTGTTCATTTGTGATTTTAGTTTTCCCGATCACATTTCTTCCAAAAGGTTGATGGTTCAGCACTATCCTGCAACAATGTGCACATGTTTAACAATCTCTTTAGTTGTTTTTGGTGAAGTGATATACTTTCCAACGGCACTGTCGCCTTACACCACCAGGTTCTGGGTTCGAGTCCTGGGTCTGGTCTGTGTGCATGGAGTTTGCATGTTCTCGGCGTGCTTGGTGGTGCTTCCTCCCACAGCCCAAAGACATATTAGGCTAACCGGCGTTCCCAAATTGCCTGTAGTGTGTGCGTGTGAATGTTGACCGGTGGTCCCACCATGGTAGTACAAAATGGGAATAAATACAATGGTCACCATTTGCCTCCACAGTTCCTATTAGGACTACAGAGGTTCCTGGATGGATGGTATACATTCACTTGATTTTTCTGAACGTTATACGTCAGCTATTGTTATTGTATATTTTGCTTTTGTATCACATTGTGTTGCGCCATCGCCCTGAAGAATTTATATTCAGTTTGAATGTGCAGTGTATGAGCTGTTTAAAGGAATACGGCAAAAATGAACATCTGACTTGAATTTATTTTACCTAGGTGGTGGAATGAGCTTTCTGCCCGTACAGCCAAGTCACTTTTTTTTTTAAATATTTGAGTTAATAATAATAAAAAAAAAAACTGCTTTAAAAGAAACTTCTGGTTAGTAACAAAGTGTAACCAGTGTAAGGATCTATCCAATGCTGAAAACTTCAAAGCAATTTTTCAAAGGTTACTGATCAGAAGGTTGAGGGTTTAAACCCCAGTAACTGCCAAGTTACCACTGTTGAGCTCTTGAGCATGACATTTAACCCTGTCTTTTCCAGGGGCGCTGTATCCTGGATACCATGCGCTCTGACCGCAGCTTCCTAACTGGGATATGTCACTCACTCATCATTTATACAGCTTTATCATGTATACAGGGTCAAAAGGGGCCTGAAGCCTATTCCAGAAGACTTTAGGATACACAGATTAGCCTAATTGGTATGTCTTTGGACTGTAGGAGGAAACCGGAATACCTGGAGGAAACCCACAAAGAAAGGGGAGAAGATGCTAACCACTAAACCACTGGGATATGG
>JAOVVB010000050.1:26243498-26267231 GCA_028570985.1 Heterobranchus longifilis | reverse complement strand
GAACTTTTTGTAACTTTGCTAAAGAAGCAATTTGTTTTTGTTGTTGTAAAAACCGTAGTAATTTCCCGCTCATGCAGATAGGGGGCACCAAAGCCTCTTAGAATCTGCGTATCCTTCCTCTTCTGAGAGCGAGAGGGGGGCGTGGCTACGACTTCGCACGTGGCGCTTTAGGTATTCAAACAGAAACATGGGCGTGGCTTGGGGTTGAAATGGGCGGGGCCTCCACTGCGCGTCCGCCGAAGTGCGGAGTGAAGAGTTTGGATGCTGGAGAGGTTTGGAAGCAGCAGCACTTTCACTGGGAAATCCGCTTAGAGAGCGGCGCAGAGCTCTACACACACTGACAACTGGAAACTCAACAGCACACACACACACACACACACACACACTCAGACCTGGAACACACACACACACACACGGAGCAGATCGGGAGATGGATATAATTTAAGAGGACAGTGTCTCAGCATCTCTTTTGTTCCTTTTTTCACTCCTTGAATAAGAAGAGAGAAGAGTTTTTGGTGTAAATCAGTCTCCGTGTAAAGCAAGAGCAGATGAGTGTAAGTAAGTAACAGTTACTAGTGTGTGTGTGTGTGTGTGTGAGAGAGAGAGAGCCTCTGGTTTGTGTATAAACTTTATGCATCTATTTACAGATGGATATGTTATTATTATTATTATTGTTATTATTATTATTATCATTAATTATGAGATGACGTCATACCATCATCATGATCCCACAAATATATTGTACTTGGGGATGATTCTGCTCAATGTGCTTAACCTTATTTTTAACCATCCTCAAAGTTTATTCTGGTCTTTTTGTTTTAAATTTTTTTATATGAATTATTTATAACCCATTAACACTCCTATAGACATCACATCCTTATGTTTGCTGCCAGTGTAAGGTGATGAACACACACCTCTCAGAGTCCAGAGAAGTTGTTGACACGCCTTCATATTCATTATTAATTAATTAGTTTATCTATTAATGCACGGCTCTAATGATAAGCTGTCTGGTGTTCAAGTCTCGCTCAGTGTGTCCTGAGACATGCATGTTGAATGGTGTGAGGACATCGTCTCACAGTGTCCACTTCATTAGGAATTACACTGAGTAGTGCTGGAACCTTCACAGAGAGAGAGAGAGAGAGAGAGAGAGAGGTGATGTGCACAGTGTAACTCTGAGGCTTTCAGCCCTCAAAAGCTTGATGTTTGAGAGAGGACTCTGCAGAAAGCATTGTGTATTTTGCCCAGTTTCTCTTTTGCTTTTTTTTTTTTCCTCCAAGAAAAACCTGTGCACTGTGTGTTCTGATAATTTTTTTCCCTTTCTTTACTTTTTTTCTTTCTTTTACATCGAAAGGTTTGGCAGTTCACTGCATGCAAGAGCAGTGTGTACCCTGACCTACCTTTCTTTCTTTCTTTCTTTCTTTCTTTCTTTCTTTCTTTTTCTTTCTTTTTTCCTTCCTATATTTACATCTTTCCTTCTTTTGGTTTTTCTATATTTACCTTTTTTTGTCTTTCTTGTTTCTTTGATTTTTTTCTTTTTGTTTTTTTTTTTATATTTAAATCTTTATTTCTTGTTTCTTTCTTTTTTCTCTGTTTTTCAAGATTTACATCTTTCTTGCTTGCTTCTTTTTTAAAGATTTGTCTTTCTTTTTTGTTTTTCTATATTTACATCTTTCTTTTTTGTTTCTTACTTTCTTTCTTGTTCCCTTGATACTTTTCTTTCTTTTTTCTTTTTGTTTTTTTATATTTTCCTTCTTTTTTTGTTCCTTCCTTCCTTCCTTCCTTCCCTCCTTCTTCTTTTTCTTCTTCTTCTTCTTATTATTATTATTAAGATCATAATTAGTAGTAGTAGTGGTAGTATTTCACTTTTCAAAGAAATCGATTTCTGAAAAGTGAATGTGCATACAGGACTGTGCACCATGTTGTCCACTTTTACTATGTTAAAGAAATGTTTTTTTTTTTTTAGCCAATCGCATGCAGGAACATTGTGCATTCTAAAGCTAGATGTGTGTTCCTGTGTTTTTTCCCTTGTTTCCCTTTGTATTGTTTCTGGCAAAACCTTACTGTTCGAGAGAGAAATCCATGTAGGAGTAATATCTCTCACTCACTATCTGTCTCTCAGTCTCTCTCTTTGGACGTTTGATTTGATGATGATTGGTATACAGCAGCACCGTGTAATCTGATAAATTCCCTCTTCTTTTTATTTTATTTCTTAATTTATTTTTTTGATTGAAGTGCATACAAGAGCACACATTGTTGCCATCATTTTCTTCTTTCTTCCCACTTCTTTCTTTTCAAGGGAATTGCATGCAGGAGCCCTTTTTGTTTTCCTTTTTTTTCCCTCTGAGAGCTGCTGGATGCATGAGTGTGAATCGCTGCCAGTTACACGTCTGTGTGTGTAAGTAGCATAGTGTATGACCAGTGTAGGAGTTTAGATTGTTGAGCACCACGCTTGGTGATTTCGCTTAATCAAATTATAGTAGATATTACTAGAGAGAATATTTCACATCGTGCTCTCTACACCAAACTATATTCTTCATTGCTTGCACAAGTCCATTTCTGAAAATTGGAGTATTTGTAGTGAAGCCACCCACCTGAAGGAACTCCCCACATGTGGAATAACAGCGGCTGCGCTCTGATTTCATGTATTTCTCAGTCTTCATGCCCATGCATATAGATCTCCCGAGATGCCTGTATCTTTTGGTGAGATTGCCATCAGTGGAATTCTTTTCAGTGCTGCGCTTTTGTATGAACGCTACATTGGGGCTCCTTCACACCACATTCCTAATCATCCTCTGAGGGTTGCCATAATTAATATTCATTATAGTAGCAGCGCCGTGCCCGTGCACCAGGAGTGTGTTTTTCTTTAACTAATGAATTCTGGTTACTATACCTCCAGTGTCTCATTGAGAGAGAAAAAAAAAAAAGTTTCTATGGTCTTGCAATGCTCATGACTTGGCTACTGTTTCTCCATGACTAGAAAAAGGCACTACAACCCAATTCCCCCCAGCTACCTTAGATCATTTGTCAAATGGCAAACATTTGCTCGCTTGTTTTTCCGGCTCGTGATTCACACAGCTTGTGCGTCATCCCCCGTTTGATTGGCGCACCTTTCTCTCCATAGGATTGAAAAGAAGAAAAAAAACAACAAAAAAAAACAAAAAACAACACGATGTATTTAAGCATCGAGTCATTTTCCATGATGATCTTTTAGGGAGAAGGGAACGTTTCATTCCAGGGAACATAATGCAGATTGCAGCTAATCTATCAGCAAAACGTGACTCTCAGAGGAGACGGGGAGAAAATTTGGTTCGGCAGCGAGTGCCAAATCGACGGGAAGGAGTTTAACGCTTGAGACATTTTTTATTAGTTACCGGATTTGAGCGAAATTTATAGAGTTTACAAAGAAAACATGCGAAGAATAGATGCTCTGAGTCGAGGCTGGGCTTTCAAGACAATCCAGAGATTATGTCAGTAGACACTCTTCCCTTCAGAGTAGTAACTCACTCCACAACTCTTGCCTTAGGTGAACTGAGTTCTGTTAAAGCAGTGAAAAAAGTCATTACAACCCCTCTCATAACTTTACATCACTCTGGAGTTCATTCTTCTGTCTGCAAACGGGTACCTCGCTGACAACGCGGCATCTCCCGCAGTCTTTGCATTGCACTGTTCGCTTCGTTTGGTGACGAAACGTTCGAGATCGTTTATCTCTGTCACCCTGCATCTCCAGGGTCCCGGTTCGATTCCCACCTCAGGGTCTGTGTACCATGTTCTCCACTTGTTTGGTGGGTTTCCTCCGGGTACTCCAGTTTCCTCCCAAG
The DNA here is from genome assembly GCA_028570985.1 of Heterobranchus longifilis. Taxonomy (NCBI): domain Eukaryota; kingdom Metazoa; phylum Chordata; class Actinopteri; order Siluriformes; family Clariidae; genus Heterobranchus; species Heterobranchus longifilis. Next base: position 26,263,413 of record JAOVVB010000050.1, on the reverse strand, counting down.
ACATGCAGAACTGGCATTCCAAAAATTGCCCGTAGTGTGAATGAGAGTGTATGTACATGTGTGTGCCCTGCGATGAATTGGCACCCCATCCAGGGTGTACCCCACCTCGTCTCCTTGGATAGGCTCCGGGCCCCCACACAGGATTAAGCTGTATAAGTGATGAACAAGTGAACTTGTGGTTATTTTTTACTACCCAGCCAGGGGCATTTTATCGCCCCAGCGTCATCATGGTTAGTTTTCTGCGACCGCGACCCAGGGGCCGTTTCCTCTGCGGACTTCTTGTCCTGCAATAAATCAAGATAAATCTGGGCGTACGTGTAGCTCTGGAAATGGTAAAGCACAACAAAGATATGTTCCCAGGTGATAAAGAACATAAACGCGATAGCTATCAAAGCTAAGGAGTGCGTGCTAATTGTTTCCCTCATGTCCCGAGGCACGGGCCCAAGAACCGGGAACAAACGCAACATGTTTCAACTCGCACACCGTTTTGATTTATTAGCAGTAGGTGCAACTATTACAAAGTCCAGCTCTCCATATGGTTAGGGAGATAGCGGGAGCGATACATCCTATAGATACGACGAGCGTCCAGGCTGCGTTTTATTAAAATCGTGCAGGGTGAACTCCGTAAACTCTGGACTGAACTCTTTCGCTCGGAGCCGCCAGATGTTTCCAATCAGTGCAGCGTAACTGAAGCTGTGTCAGCCGGTGTCATGTTCAAAGGCCCCTGCAGCACGCGTAGTGCCTTGTTTTTGTCCAGCCTTCCTCCATAAACAGTTCAACAAACACACACGCCGGGTCGAGGAGGCTGTGGGAAAGAGCTGATCACCAACCGGTGGATAAACCGTGAAGAGAGGCGCTGTTATTTATTATTTTTTCCGTGCGTGTCAGGGTGTTTTGTAACACGAGAGTGCCGGGGTGTTTTCCTTTTAGCCTGCCAGCCTTATCGGCTCCTGTGGATCTCCATCCTTCCTTCGGTCTTATCTCATCTGCAGGAAGGCGTCTACCCAGTGACGACATCTTACACTCTGTGAAGAGTACTATTACTGAAATCATCATCATTTTAATAATAATAATTAATCATTTTGATGTCCTGCACCGGCACAGTGTAGATATTTGAGATCCTCCTGACACTTCAGTTTTAAGGAATAGATCACTTGGGGACATTTTGTTATAGAAAAATAATCAACAACAGAGTCTTGTGAGTTCATTCTACCACCCAAAAACGACATCTTTTAAATAATTCATTACCGTCATGTATTTTACATACTCCATGTTAGATATAAGACAACCGATTGCGAACACTTCATTCTTCGCCAGTCTTTCTTGTCTTTCTCTATTAGATGTTCTGAGTCTGCTAATATTTAGTGAAACACTCCATAAACATTGCTTTTTTGTTCGCCATGTAAAATTCCAGTTCCAGCATCGGTCCATAAGATTCTAAACAAGTTACCACACTCACTACGGGCTGGCAGTCAGTCTCGTCATTACCGTGGCAACTCTCAACACTCTATCCAGCTGTGGCTTCTTTGCTTTGTGTAGAAAAGCAATATCTCTCTCATAGTTGTGTAGTAACAGTATTCTGGTCTTTACCTGATCTGGTAAATGTTAAATGTTACACAGATCAACTAACTTTAAAAGCATTAACATTATAGCTACCCAGGCTTTGGGTTCGCCTCTTCACAAGACCTTTGCGGGTGTGATGGGAGGTCGAACACCAGGATGTTAGCAGCTGTTCCTTTAGGTGTTGTGGGTTGCGGGGTGGGTTTTTCCATGGATCTTTTGGGTCCTGGATCAACCATCTTGCTAGCCGTGATGCGCTGGGTGTTACCATTCTATCGTGCCCGGGGTTCAACTTTTTTTTATGACACTTTGTACTACATTGTCTTTTTTTGTGGGATCGGGCCGGCCAGGATGGCCCTTGGTCTCTGCGAGCATTGGTGAGTCTTGGGTTTCCACCATCCTGTCTCTAGTTTACTGGTATATAATTGATATTCAATGTTATTGGTTAGTTAAAAATGTTGATGATCGTCTTGAATGCCAGTTAGCCTAATCTGCTTGTCATTGGACTGTGGGGGAAAAAACCGGGGTACCAGGAGGAAACCCACCATGCACGAAGAGAACATGCAAACTCCATGAATCAAATCATTATTATAATAATATTAATAATAATAATAATAATTATAATTATTATTATTATTATTAGTAGTAGTAATAGTAGTAGTAGTAGTAATAGTAGTAGTAAGTTTATAAATAAAAAAGTTTCTTAGCTTATTAAAGGGGTTCTGCTTGGAAACTTTACTTACAGTTAGACACTGGAAAAATTGACACCAACATATTTTTTTTTTTAACCAAGAATATCAAGAATAAACTGAAAGGATGTAAATAAACCTTTATAAAACTGTAAAGCTATATAAAATATAAAATTAATACACAAATTGGATCTCCTAATGGTAATTGTCTCATGGTAGTAGAGATTTTCCTTATGAATTATGAATAAGAGTGATTTTAGTAAATTAGTCAATTAAATTAATCAAGTAAATTAATCAAGTAATAAAAGTAAATATAAATATAACATTAGCCATAAAAAATGAATTTTTTTTTAATAGCTCTGGGACGTCAGGAAAAACATTAGCTCTAAGACTTAAAGAATCGTGTTCATGACCTAGATAGAACACTTTTTGGCAACTCCATGGCCTTTTCCTCATTTACCCTTTTGAATAAATGAACTCCGGAGTAATGTAAACTTTCGGAGTAGATTTTGATTGGCTCTGTGCTCATGCTTTTTAAATATAATCTCCAGTGTTGATAGTCGAGGTGTTTGTGAGGTGACGCTGAACATCCGCCTGCGGGACGATGACATCCTGAACGCAGCCGAGAGAGAGAACGCAGTTGCTCAGGCCAGATGTGGTTGTTTTCGCTTTGGCAGAATGGTAACAGCGTTGACGGCGTTCTTTGTTTGCCGGTGTTTAGATTACGTTTTTTTTCCCCCCCTCCTTCTCTGTCAGCACTTTGGCTCCGTTCTGTGAAACAGAACTACTGGCTGAAAGGATGAACGCATCAGGAGAGATAGGAAGAGTGTAAGAGTTCACATGTTCTGGAAGCATCATTACAGGGGAGCTAAAAAGCCCCCTGAGGTTTTCGGGGTCAGTTGGAATTGAAAATGACCGTTCCGTGTTGTTTGGGCATGCTTTTTAAGCAAATAAGGCAGGCCTGTTTTCACTTTAGCACTGTCAGATCCCATCTCACACTAGATATTGTGGCATTTACAAAGCCAATGTTTTCTTTTTCCCTTGAACTGGGCCATTTTGTATAATTACGGACCACGTGCGCTTTGTCATCTCGGCTGTAGGGTCAACCGTGTGACCTAAAGCTGGAGCTATAGTCAGGAAAGATGAAAACCTTGTCTCGGGTAATCTTCCAGATTTGTGTCGTAACACCAATAAACATTAAACAATGTTTATAATAAAGTCAGCATCCTGATCTGTCTAAGCTGTTTCCTCATTCGTTACGTTCCCCTTTAACAACCGGCACTTTTTTACACTGATGTATTACTTTCTTTGATTTTTTTCTACCTTATTTTATTGTTGATTTATTTTTTTGTTTTTAAAGAGAGATCCATGCATGTGCATGAATGATACATGGATGGAAATGACATCATTGTGTTTTGAAATGTAAAAAAAAAAAAAAAAAAAAAAAAACAATATAAAGCAATATGGGTGCCTGGGGATAGAAATTTGGAGTTCTTAAGGGCGAAAATTCTTACATATTGCAAAACGCTTTTTCCCATAGGAAATAATGTAAATGCAGATAATCTGTTCCAGCCACCCAAAAATATTACCAATTTTCCACACTATAATCATATTTTTGCATATAAAAACAATTAAAACATTTATAAAAGACAGGTAAATGAAGTAAATAATGAAATAAATAGACATTAATCCTCACTTAGTCTTAATCTATGATTTCTCTTGGCATCGGCTACTTTAAAAAACGAACCAAAAGTGGCTCTGTGTTGCTGTGTTGCTACCATCCTTGTTAACATCCTTCGGACCCACGGTGCTACTGTATGTCTTCACTAAATCTTGCACAAAAGATTTTTTTTTAAAACTTATTTACAAGCTTCACACGGCTTTCCACTAACGCGAACAAGTTTTGAACGGGTCGTATGCCTGAAAATGCCTTTTCAAAAATTGTTGTCCAGAAAGAAGTTACAAAGGCACAGGAACGAGTTGAAGGTTTTACACAGTGAAAGTTCTTCAAAAGCTTTTTGCTGGTGGTAAAGTCATAAGCAATGTATTTTACCAGTATCAGAAAAAAAAATTGAAAAAAAAAAAAAAAAAAATCAATCACACTCTAGTGTCCACAGTGCCTAAAAATCAAGTAGGTAAGTTTTTAACAGATTTGTTCACGGTGACATTTCACGGTATTCAAAGTTCACCACTTCTTCGAATCTTCACTGATGAGAAAAACACTGTGTAGGGTTCCACATCGAACCTCCAACTGAAGAATTGTGATGCCATCATTCTGTTTGGAAAATCTCTCTCTATCTCTCTCTCTCTCTCTCTCTCTCTCTTTGACCTGAAGTGTCTTAAAGAAAGCCTTGTTTTTTTGGTCCTCTCATTTCTTCCTATCAGTTGCTGTGAGTGAAACGTTTCAATCGAGCAGTCGCACCTCGTGGCAGGATAAACTCCTAATATCTTCAAAGTGTATATTTTGAGAAGCCCTTGGCAGCAGCATGTACAGCTTTTTTTAAGTGATGGGAACTCCCTCGGAGGGGAAAAAAAAAAAAAAAAAAAACAGAAAAGACTTTGATCAGGCTGGCTGTGTGGTGTATACCGAGCTCCTCCGCAGGTTGGCATCGACCCAGCAGTAGACTCCTCATATCGTATATTTTAACTAGGTATTAAATGCAAGAATAAGAAAGCTATCTTGGACGGAGGACCGTAGTGGTCTAGCTTCATTTGACATGGGGTAAGGCTAGTGTGGCCTGTTGAGGTCTGTTATATCCATTAGTTAGCTCTAGAGAGCCCCTTTTCTATTCCAGGGGCAGCTGCTTGAAGTACGACCTCTGTGTCGGAATAAAAACTATTCTTTTCTTCTTCGATTTGGGAGCTTTGCATATTATGCACATTGCATCACGAAAGCAGCATGTGTCAAGATTTAAAGGTTTTTCATGTGTCTGTGTGTGTGTGTGTGTGTGTGTGTGTGTGTGTGCTCCTACTGTCTTCTGCATGTGTGAGCATTTCCTTGTGTGTGTAAGCGTTTGAGTCGCTCCGCCGCTGACAGACTTAAATGAGGATTGGATTCCCATATGCACAGGCAGCCTTCCAGCACCCCCCAATTATAATGCAGCAAAGCCAAAGAGGGTGCAGGCCAGACTGCGTGGAGCCCTCCATCCCCACTCTCTCATTCGCACACACTCACACACACACACACACACACAGATTGTCACCACTGTTTGGTAGACAGACCACCACAATCAGGCGCGCGGCACACATCTGTCACTCGCACACGCACATGCACCACCACCAACCGCGAAACATATACAGTACGTACTCGCATGAGACTTATGTATCATGTGCAATGTGTACCTTTTAAGCAGTTTTAGTTTCATTTTAGATTCATTTTTCAATCGTTTCAGTCTAAAAAAAGTTAATGTTTTACATTTTACATACAGAATACAATTTCAGTGACTACAGAGGGGCTGCCATTTACTACAGCGCTCGTAACATATTATGATTTTTGACTTCTTGGTATGGTGATTACATATAGGGAACAGCGGAAAATTAGATATTTGTTCTTTTTACGTAGGAAGATACAGATCCTGCTAGTAGTTTCACATTGGTCTTATCTAGATGAAATCTGACCTTTTTAAAATCTTTTTTTAAGCAAATTAAAACTTTTTTTTTTGAGGAGCTGATTATTATTAAGGGAACGATGTCACCTCATGGCTGATGTGAATTATCAATCATTAATCAATTAGTGGTGTAAGAATTCAAACAGTTAAGTGTTACCCGGTAATGTTTGTTTTGCTTAATATTTCTTTGTAGGTCGTATGCCATTAACGTGTACACCACAAGAGGGCGCACTTTCCAAGACATTGAAAGCCCCTTTTATTATTAATATTATTACATTTTCTTTTTTTAGCCCAAATCTATGGAAATGCAGCTCATTTAGATGGAGGGATCTTTCTGAACCCTTGCCACTGTCAAGAAATTATCGAGTGCTGCTCATCAATTTTCAAGCTGTTACTTTTCATCGCACCGATGGCTTTAAAACTGGCCCCGAACTCACTTCATTAAAAACAAATGGCGCAACAAAATAACTCCGTTTTTACACTGTCTGATCGTGCGAAAATTTTTTATTCATTGATCCTTAGAGGATTTGGTGGCTCAGACGGCTAGGTCTCTAGGTTGTTAATCTGAGGATCCGGGTTCGTGCCACTGCATGCAGTGCCGGTCTTGGTCCCGGTTCGAAAATGGTAGGGTTGCGTCAGGAAGGACATCTGGTGTGAAACCTGTGCCAAGTTGTGTGCGGATCAGTCGGTCCACTGTGGCGACCCCCTGATGGCAGCAGCTGAAAGAAAGTTAATTGATTATTGATTGTTAAGGTATTCGACCATCATTTAAGGTTAAATCTGTAACCCTAATCCTGAGTTTGTGTCCCTGTCTACTGTACGTGGAAGCAGAAGACTTTCCTTATGTATTTTCGGGTTTCCTCCGTATTCTCCAGGTTCCCTCCACTTCCCAAAAAACATACCCGTAGGTGAACTGGCTCCTCTAAAATGTGTGCGCATGGTGAATTGTGATGGACTGATATTTTATGCAGGGTGTGTTCCCATCTCATGCCTGGTATAGACTCCAGATCCACCGCTTAGTGCAAATTAATTGAAGAATGCATTCTTACTATTAAGTAGCAGATGTTTGTGATAAAATTCCCTTTTGTTTTTTGTTTATTTCTCTCGGGCTGCTTGGATTTTGTTGCTCACAATGTTGGCAGCTCTGCCTCTGTACCCGTGATCATTAAACCTGTTTCTGGAAATCAGATGTCCTATAGAATTTAATTCCAGGCCTAATCCAACACCGGTGATCAGGCTAATTAATTAGGCGGATCATCTGTAAGGTGGTGTGTATTGATTTATTTTTTAAGGGAGAAAAAGCGTGGAGCTTGTGTTTCACCTCTTGTTATAGTGTTTCAGACCATTGAACATTTTGGCTCTTGTAGTATACAGCGAGTCTTTTGGAGAAGGTAAACCAAGTCTAAATCTTTAGATAATCTAATCTTTTTAAAAGGATGATAAAAAAAAAGCAATACTATTTATACGTTATTGAATAATTTATTTTCATCTGCGAATTATCTGTTTTTAAACATGGAAGTATTCAAAAAGAGTTCAATTCAGGCACGGAGAAACTTAATTACTACACGGTTGTAAGTCTTCAAGGCACAATTTTAATTTGCAACGCTAAAGATTTTGCATGTGCCAAGAGAGCACATGTGAGAGTAGACCGCTCTGCTTATGCCAATTCACATTTCAGTGGCCTGATTGTAATCCTTACAGCCGTTACGCTTTAATGAGTCTACCTAACTTTCAGTACTTCTGTTCAGGACCCTTGAAGAAAAAGATGTTTTTCCTTGCAAGCAGCACTTTCTGGTTAAGATCAGAGTGCATGTCTGAACCGAAACGGCTAGTACGATAGGACATTCTTCAAGTAACACAGTAAAAGCAATGGCTGCAGAGGGAGTATTCAGTGCTGCAAAGGGTCTTTAAGAATCTTGCTATCAGGGCTCACACCCCGCTAGTGAGTGTGTATCAACATTCTCGCAGGTCCCGGAGTCTCCATTACACCCACTAACTCTGTATTTTCATGTACTATCGGGTAGTGTTACACGTCAAGCACGATGAAGCTGTCTTGGCCAGTAGCACAGGTTCCATGCTTATTCAATTCACGTAAAAGGAAAAAGCAATAAACTAGGCTTGTGTTGTCTTTTTTCTGGATTTGTCCACTGGTCCTGTGGTTTTTGTTCCTCTTGGCTAGGAGAGTAAAGTGTTGACTTATTAGGTGAGGAATAATTTACTTAAATATGTGTCTGCTGTGTGGTTAGGAGTTAGGCCTATGGTGAATATCGAATGCTCGTCAAGTATTCCTAATTTAACCTTTGGCTCTGTATGAAAAGTTAATTAATATTAACGTCTGGAAATCATTATAGATAAACGTCAAGCCTTTGATTCTCCAGCTAATGGCTTCTTATTTTGTCCTTTCAGATTTGATAAGAAGCAGCTAAAATGAAGAAAGTGCTAACAGGAGTAGGAAGCACAATAATGGACTATCAACGCAGAACATGGGATAGCAGGTTGCTGGTGCTCCTCTGTGTGGCTCTTGAACTCTTCACGGTTCAGTCCTCGATGGTTCCTGGTACACTCGAGCTTCAGCTAGATGAAGAGCAACCAGCAGGTACTGTCATTGGAGACATCAGCGCGGGCCTGCCCCCAGGTGTTACAGCATCTCTTTACTTTATCTCGGATCATGAAGGAACAGGTGTTACTACAGACCTGGACATTGACGAGAGCACAGGTATCATAAGGACGGCAAAGGTCTTGGACCGGGAATTACGAGACCGCTACAATTTCATAGCAGTTACCATGACAGCTCTGACAGTGGAGGTGACCATTTTAGTCAATGATATCAACGACCATGCTCCGGTCTTCTCCAGAAAACGGACGTCCTTTAAAATACCAGAACAGACCGCCATCGGTACTAAATTCCCCCTGGAACCTGCCTTGGATGCAGACAAGGACCAGCTCACAACTCAAGGTTACATTATAACAGATGGAAATGTGGGACAGGCGTTTCTTCTTGAAACGAGAAGAGGCTCTAATCAAGTACTTTATCTGGATTTGGTAGTCAATGCCATTTTAGACAGGGAGAAAAGATCGTCCTATACTCTCCTCTTGGAGGCATTTGATGGTGGCTCTCCTAAAAAGACTGGCCAGATGATCCTGGATGTGACCGTGCAGGACATCAACGATAATGCCCCGGTGTTTAACCAGAGTAGGTATCATGCCATGATCTCTGAGAACCTGCAGCCAGGCAACAACATACTGCAAGTCTTTGCTTCAGATGCTGACGAGGGTGAAAATGGCCTAGTGCTTTATGAGATTAACAGGAGACAGAGTGACCCTGATCGGTACTTTGTCATCAACACCCAGACTGGGGTAATAACACTGAATAAGCCCTTGGACTACGAGATGAGGAAGGTTCATGAGCTGGTCGTTCAGGCGAGGGACAACGCCACACAACCTGAGGTCACCAATGCCTTTGTGACCATCCATGTGCGGGACTACAATGACAACCAGCCCACCATGACCATCATCTTTCTGAGTGAAGATGGCTCACCGCGCATTTCTGAAGGTGCACAGCCTGGCCAGTATGTAGCACGGATTTCTGTCACAGACCCCGATTATGGAGAGTACTCCAATGTCAATGTGTCTTTGGAGGGTGGAGATGGAAAATTTGCTCTGACCACTAAAGATAACATCATCTACCTCATATGTGTAGATAAGATCCTGGACCGTGAAGAACGGGACCGCTATGAACTGAGGGTCATGGCTACAGACTCTGGAACCCCTCCGTTACGAGCGGAGTCTTCGTTTACCATCCAGGTCACCGATGTCAATGACAACCCACCTTTATTTGACCAACATGAATACACCCAGGTAATCCCAGAAGTAATCTTTCCGGGCAGCTTTGTGCTACAGGTCACAGCGCGAGACAAAGACCAGGGTCCGAATGGAGATGTCCAGTATAGTATCCTGCAGAATGTCAAGACTCATTCCGACTGGTTCAGCATCGATGCTGTGACTGGCATCATCACCACGCTTACGCAGCTGGATTATGAGACGGACCCTGCTCCTAGTTTGATCGTTGTGGCTATGGACAGGGGTAGACCTCCTCTGTCCTCCACTGCTGTAGTTAAAGTCATCCTTCAGGATATTAATGACAATGAACCAGTTTTTGGAAGCAAGTTCTACAACGCATCCCTTAAGGAGAACGCTGCGGCAGGCACATGCTTCTTGGAGGTAGGATTTCTACTTCCTTATGTACAGTGACCCACATATCTATCGATCTACTGTATCTATCGATCTATAAAATCAAGTCTGTTTTTTTTTGCGTTTGATTAAGCAAACCATTCTTGAAAATACTGTAAATCCGAACAGATGTTTTAAAAACTTGAGTTAAGCGCACCAGCTGAAAGGGATTCGGACATTTGGGACAGTTTAGTGAAAAGCTGTGTTTAAATTGGAGTCCTTGCGTTATAAGTTACCTGCTGTCCTCTGGCTGAAAAAGATTTGCTCTTTATTGGCTGTCCTCGTCTTCACCTCACAAAGGTTTCCAGGGTACCGAAGAGGGTATGGTGGAGCTCATTTTAGCAGCGGGCCCTGCCTGTAAATTAGACACAGTCAAGATTTTAACAGCACTTACAGTTTGTTCCAATCTCGAGCTGCTTTTGTATGATGAATGGGCCTTAATTTCGACTAAATGGTCTTTTTGTCTGTCTGTGAAAAATGTGGTAGAGCACAAAAAACTGAGAGAAAAGGGCTTGAGTGGCTGGATGTGATTTCATCTAATTTGTGCCCATTGTGTTTCTAAAGTTTTTTTTTCCTCTCTTTTTTTTTGCTTTGGAAAGACCAGTAGAGTAGCATTAAAATGAAATGAAATGAAACGAAATGAAAAATTTGTGATCATATTGTCAAATAAGAATTTACATCAGCTTAGTGTAAAGTGATAGAGGGGACAGCAGATGGTAAGAAAGTAGGGAATGGACTCTGAATTGAATGATTTATTCCTTTAAAGTAATATTAAGGTGTGAAGAGTCATCCAGGAGGACATTGTTGCATCTGCTAAGCGGTAAAGAGTTGAACGTGATATTGCGACACACATGAAGTTAGACAGGACCAGCATGTTTTTCTCAAGGCCTGCTCCTTCTCTTTTATTCTACAGCATATTGCATGCAAATAAGAAAAGCTACACCAGCTTACCCCACCCCTTACCTTATCTATTCACAACTTTCCTTACAAATTGAGTCATACAGATTTCTATGAATTAGCAATTGTGAAAACATGTTGTTTCGGTTAGTATGCCTGCCAAGGCCAGGGTCCAAAGCAAGCTGTCTCTCACGCTCTGCCATAACTAGATGCAGTTGATGGGAGCTGGTTTACAGCTCGAAAGCAGTTGGGAGCAAGATGATACACAGACGGTGCAAATCGCTGCCAAACCCACATCCAAGTGTCGCCGCAATGCTCTTGATGAGCGTCTTCTCCGCTTAGTGGAGCAGCATAGAAGAGGTTCCCACCACCTTTAAACTCAACCATGCAAATCTATCGTCCAAATGGAATTGGCGTAGGTGTACTGTGAATGCAGATAGAAAAGGGAACGATTTTTTTTCTTTTTAAATGGAAGGATGTTTAATTAAAGCCAATGTTATCCTTTCACCGTATTATGGAGTTGATCAATACACAATGTATAAAAATGATATTTTACTGTAACATTTGTGGTTTCATGGTGTAAAATGCAGACATATATAAACTTTATATAACCACGTGTATACTGACATATAACCACGTGTATACCGATTCATCTACATGTCGCGATTTTTCTGTCAATTAATGAAATTCCACACTGACTCCAAAAGTCGATGTTTAAAATAAAAGAAAAAAAAGTTTAGTAAGATTGTATTTGAGGTGGTAAAATGTTGCTATACTATAGTTATGCAGGTGGCGTGCTCTAAACTATTTACACAGCACAGCATACTGTATATATATATATATATATATATATATATATATATAGATATAGATATATATATACTGTATATATACGAAGATATACAGTCAGCCAAAAACAGGAAAAGAAAAATACTATGATGTATATCATATTAATCTAATATTAATAATATCATATTATTATTATAATATTATTATATATCAATATATAACAATAGTATATATTATAGCAATACATTTAGTATTAAAATATTTATACAAATTGTTCCTTTTCTGAAGTGTGTATACAAACTTTGTGTGTGTGTATAATTTTACGGCTTATATTTATTTTTGCCTTTTTTTAGCCATGAAAAAATATTTGCCCCCTTGCTGATTTTTATTGTCTTTTGCATATTTGTCATACTTACATGATTGGGATCATGAAACAAATTACATTATTACACAGAGTAAATACAAAATGCATTTCATTTATTAAAGGGAATAAAGCTGTCCAAGTCTACCTGGACCTATGTGAAAATGTAATTGCTCCCTAAACCTAATAATCGGTTGTGCCGCCCTTGGCGGCAAAAACTGCAATCAAGAGTTTGCAATATCTGGCAACGAGTCTTTCACATGGCTGTGGAGGTATTTTGGCCCACTCTTCTTTTCAAAATTGTCTTTAATTCAGCCACATTGGAAGGTTTTCAGGCATGAACAGCTTGTTTAAGGTCATCTCAATTGGATTTAAGTTCGGACTTTGATAAAGCCACTCCAAAACCTTAAGTTTGATTTTGAAAAATGAATGAAATCCTTAATTTAAAAACTGCATTTTGTATTTACTCAGGTTATTTTTGTGTAATACCAAGAATTTGTTTGATGATCTTAATCATTTAAGTGTGACAAATATGCAAAAAACAAACCAAACAAATGGGGGTGGGTCGGAGGGGGGATGGGGCAACACTAAAAAGACGCATTCATACTGTTCACCTAAAGTATTAACTGTCACATAATTATAGGAAGAGGATGATATAGAGAAAGATGGCTAAAAAGGTTGTACTTTATAAACGATTGAGACAGACGTAAGGCCGAGCCGCTGCTGTGTATCTTGTTCTAAAACACTTTACCGTCCACAGTTAACTGTGCCCGCCGACTGCGGCATTGACGGTGTCCGGTATTTAAAGTGATGAGAGTTTTTCATCCTGGCCATGTGAAGCAGCTGCATAATTGTTGCATTTAACCAAGACTCCCATTCCTTAACGAATCGAATAAAAAGGACCATGAACGAGATGGAGTGTGGTTGCTCTGCAGGTTCCTGCTTCACAATGAACCAAGAAGGGTCTTTGTTCCATTCAGATTGATTGAGTACCCTACACAATCGCCTGGTAGAACAGGCTTGTTAGTGGTACACTTTATTTCCTTGCCACCTTACGTTGCTTTATGCTTGAGACACTCACCATTTACACTTGTCTCTGTCTGGGTGCTTGATGAATTCTTGATAACAGTTCCCACATGGTAGGCTTCATCTTAGTCGTGCTGGTAAAAAATAAAGCATGCACGGAGGGAGGTATGAATCGCCCCACTGTGTGCATGGCTGATTGTAGATTTTGGTGGCTCCAGTGGAAAAACGAGACAGCTGAAGTGGGGAAATGAATGGTGACAAGCGCCTACCCGGGGATGGAAGTGACCAGGGTTTGACGGGGCTTCATCCTTTTATCTTTGGGTCTCCTGAGCTGTTATCTGATCACACTTCATAAATCATTAGGAGAGTGTGGGAACAAATCTTGAGCCGCTGTGTTTTATCAGGCTGCACTTATCATTTCCAGGGTCCTGGATGTTCTGGATATTTGTAAGCCAAAGTGAAATATCGTGATATTGTTCTGGTCGTTATGGAAAGGGAAGCTTTCAGTTTTCCATGTATCCTTGGAAATGTTTCCTGCCCGTCTTGGTAACCCTGTGGTGCGGTCCTTGGAAAGGAATCGCTACTATCAAATTTAATTTGTCTTTAAAAGATTGGGCAACGAACTCAAAGGGCTTATAATACATCTCCGAACCTTATTTCCAATGAGTTATTCTAGTGCAACTGTGCTAGCACGTTTTTTTTCTTTTCCCTTTTTTTTTTTTTTTTTTTTAAAATAGAGCAACTGAAGTGTGTGAAAGTTAAATGGAACAAGGGAAAACTTGTAACGGCTTAGGAGAATGACTCTGGCGGTAATAAAATCTAATTCTATCACCTTTTAAGCTATTTGTTTTTTTGTTGTGCTTCACTACCTCTGTCTTTGTCTATGTATCAATTTTCAAAGAAAAAAAAAAGTTGTAGTGTTACGTCCCAGTGCATTGAAAATCCATTATGCGGCTTTTTGGTCGTGGGAATTTTTTTATTTTTTTTTTCTGTCAAAATGTGGTCTGTATGGTAATGATTTACTCTAGTGTGAAGCTAAAAAACAATTTTATTTATTTATTTTTTTTGAAGTTTTGTGATGGTGTAATGAACATTCAGAACAGTGTTAAATTGAACTAGGTTGTGTTTCCTTTGACTCCGAAGCGGCATGCAGTTTGTAAAACTGGTATTTTTTTTGTGCCCCGAAAACCTCCATAAGCTCGCAAGTGTTCTCGCAGATATGGGAATATTATTTCAGGAACTGTAAATTTTAGGTCATTGAGTCTGCCTTGCGTAGAGTGTTTTGAACGAGGCATTTATTTCGTGGTTTTGATGAACTGTGAAAAATGTGGGGGAAAAAATGGGTATTTTTCCTCTTCACAACCCACTCCCATGCAACTATGTAGGAAAGAGTAAGGGCAGTATCGTTGGATTTCGAACAGACGAAGCTGTAAAGAAAGCCGCAACTGCTAAACTCGACTTTGAACGACTGAACAGTTTCAGTCTCATGCCAGGGTTATATTGAAGTCTCAGCGACGAGGGCGAGTCAAAAATGATCCGCACTCCGGTTATATTAAAACTTCTGTTGATCGCATCTTATCTGCGCTTTTCCGTTTAAGGCTGTGCAGGTGTAAACGTGTTGCATCAGTCCGTTAGTAACTGCGGTGCGAGCAAAACTGGATTGGGATTCGTACGGAAGAAAAGCAGTATGTGGTTATTAGTTTGGTCTGGGGGTGTACCTGGTGCTGAAATAACAGAAGTCCATAAACATTAGCGTTTGGATATCACCAAACAAAACATGGAGTGATACTCTCAGGAAGGTGAACTTTTCTTAAAGAGAATCATTACCATTGACGAGACATGGATTCATCACTACGAGTCTGAGAGTAAACATCAGAGTATGGAACGGAAACATCACCAATCGCCGACCAAGATCAACCTTCAGCTGGGAACTTGATGCTTACTTTTTTCTGGGATTCACAAGAGCCAGTAAAGGAACATTTATCAGGAAAAAAGGGTTTAACAATCAGTGACAGTGCGATACTTATTGAAGAGCTGAAGCCTAAACTTCGGACTGCTATCTAAAGCGTCGTGATCTTGCATGAGAATGAAGATCCACACACATCTTGAGATGTTAAAGCATCCTCCCTGTAGTCCTGATTTTGCTCCATCTGACTTTCACCTGTTTGGTCCCCTGAAAGAATTGAAGACAGCGGTGCATTCGTGACTTGCAGCTCAGACTAAAAACATTTTTACTGAGGGAATACAAAAGCTGGAAAAAGTGTATTGAAAAAAAAAAAAACAAGAAGGTTATGTCGAAAAATTATGCGTTTGTCTTAACTAAAATAAATTCTACAGCAAAAGTTCAATTCAGATCATTTTTGACCCACCCTTCTATATTATCAGGTAGCAGAAGACCTCAGCAGGCTTCCCTGTGGACCGACTGCCAGGTCAGGAATACAGTGGAAGTCTCTAAGCCTCATTAGGCAGCAAACACACTACCATATGGCTGCTTGTTCATGCTCAGATGTCTGTTCCTTTCCTTATTCAGTATTTATATCAGATGTTTTCCCCTGTGATCAAACTGCCAATCTCTCGATATGAAATGACTTGGTCACACGCCTTCACCATTAACGAAAGGGCAAAGCTTTTTCTTGCCACGCAATTCTGCATAGTGACAAATGTCTGCATTCTAACCGCTTTCCATAGCAGTTTAAAAAAATTGAGCTTAGAATCGGGTTTATGATGGATTCTTCTGGGATAGGAAGTGGAGAGGTCAAAAACAAAAGGTTGTACAGAGAGATGAGCATTTGTTCTTTTCTCCTTCTGGATGAAAATGAGAGCTTTGAATAATAAAGGTTCTAGCTAACAAAGTTGTGGATTTGGGCTCTAATGGTAAAAAAAAAAAAAAAAAAAATAGGTAAACTATGAATTCTGTGATCAAAGTAAGGCCAACCAAGACACACTAATAAAAAAATACATAAATAAATAATAATAATATATATTAGTTATTTTGTTCTTGGAAAAAAAGGTGAATGGAAGCCGAAGTTCAAGGTTTTTTTTAACATCAGCCACCATTAAAAAAAAACTGAGCAATCCATCATACATATTGTGTTTGTGGTCTTTTGCCAGCATCGGCAAGAGGAGGCAATTTCTACACTTTTATCCTTCCATCCATCCATCCATCTAGGAACCTCTGTAGTCCAACTAGGGACTGTGGAGGCCAATGGTGACCACTGTATTTATTCCCTTTTTTTTTTTCCAACATTCACACTCATTCAAACACAAACTCCTTGCACACAGACCCCAAGGTGGGAATCGAACCCATACCCTAGAGGTGCAAGGTGACATTGCTTAAACACTACGCCACCGTGCCACCATTTCCACGCTTCAAAATTGTACACTTCGTACATCCATGATGTCAAACTTTAGCTGACACATGAGACGATGTGATTGGTCAGAGTAGACAGTCAAGGTACCATAAATGCTGATCAAGCAGTGCAATATAGAATACACTACGGTTTGATCTGGTCTACCCTGATTACAATGTTTTCCTGGTTTCATGGGGTTGTAGGGTACAGTATCAGGTACATGGATGTTTCCATTTAATACCAATAGCAATTAGATAGATAGATATATAGATGGATTACACCTAACTCAACAATCCCAATTGAACCAAAATATATGCTGATGAGACAATACTTTGGAGACAATTACCTATGTAAGAAATTACAAATCATCCATTTTGCCAAGGAAAAAGAACATTAATAACATTTAATGATCATGGGAAGCTGCTCAAAAAAACAAAAGAACGTATCTGTCGACTAAATGGCTCCATAAAGTCTTCACATTTGAAAATGATGCTCTGGGTAATTAAGAGCTTTCAGAAATAGCTAAAATTACTACTTTATGTTAGTGCTATTTCACTGAAACCATGTAATCAAGGTGACCACCATCTTCTACCCATTATAAGTGCTGAAAGACAGAAAATGTATAGCTACATCGGTGGCAGACTGCTGTCTTCTGCCCCTGTGAGCCCTTTTATTTTTTTGCTTATTAAGGCATGTTGGTTTTAGGTTCTCTTTATGATTCTTTACTCTTCCCGCTAACTGCCGTGCCTTCACGTTATCCCCAGCTCTGTGGTTAAAGCACTGTTTACACAGAGCAGGCAAATTGCAGGAAATGAGATGTGCTGCTTAATGTTTAGCAAATATAATGCTTCCTCAGGCACTTACGGTGAAGCCAAGTGGTGCCGTTGTATCTGGCCTTAACACGGACCCGTGTATGGACAGGCGGGGATATCCAGGTCAGAGATCGTGTGCTTCGTCTCAGTAGGTTCATTCAGAGTCTTCTGGGAGCTCTAGCGCTGAATTGTGTAAAGTGTGAGTGAAAACGCTAGCTGTACAGTACTCGGTATTGACATATTTAGGACACTTTAGAGTTGTTAGACAACATGATGGGAAGAGGGAGAGGAAAGACTTATGCACAGTCAGTGGTTTTGATTCAGGAACTGTTTAAAAGCAGCCATCAGCTCTTGTACGTGTGTATTACATTTACATTTATACATTTTGGCAGGTACTGTTGTCCAAAGCGTTCTACAATGGAGGCAGGATGCAGTCCAAGCATAACCTCCTATAAAAAAAAATAAAAAAAAAAGACTACTAATGGGTTCCTCAAGGGTTCTTTGGACAGTTATCTGCTCTTAGCTTTCGACAGGGGTTTTACTTAATAGGCAAGTACTGTTGTATATTTCTACGTTTAAACATTTGAAGACAGATTGATGAATTATTTAGTTTTTGAGTATGTGTAAAAACCAGAAGCAAGCAGAAGACTATAATAAAAGTAAGTAGCTTGGTATGGAAAACTGGAAAGTACAAGGAAAAGTAGTTCCATTCACCAAGTATTATCTCAGGAACATTAGGAGCAAGGTGGGAAATCCTGGATGGGATATACCTGTCCAATATGAAGCTAGATGCAACCATACATTGAAACCAGGGACAATTTACAGGTGACAATCCACCTCCTGGCATGCTTTTTCGAGAACCTGGTGGTGACCCAGTTGGGGACATGGTGAACATGTGAGACATTATTCAGAGCTCAGGATTCAACCAGATACCTTACATCAGTATGTAACTGAATCGATTTCCCTCCCAATTTCTATAGAAGATTACAACACTACCCACTGTACCACTGTGGGTTCTTTCCTATAAAAAAGGGGTTTACAACGGAATGAGAGCAACAAATAGAACAAACAAGAAATGGTATTATGAATTTATGTGTGTTATAAGGAACACTGTGTCTCCACCAATATGGAACCATGATTGAGAAGTCTGGTTTCTGACTTAGTTTTACACTGTTGGGCTGTCACCAAACACCATGCAGTTGCACCCCATTGCAATCATGATGATCGATAGAGCTTGACATGTGACACTATACAGTATGGGTGACATTCCACAGGTTAACCTACTGTATATACTCACATCCCCATTCGGGTTTATGAACAGTCATTAACAGCATGGTTCGAAGGCTTGGCATGAGCCATATTTCCTGAAAGTTGCCTGTTCTGATGGTGGCAGTGGTTATCCATTGGGTAATGCCTAACAGCTCCATTGGCCATGGTTCCATCCTGAGCTCAGGTTACTGTTTATGCAAGGTTTTTGCAAGTTCTCCCCACATTCCTCTGGGGAGTCTGGTTTCCTTTCACGTCCTCAAACCATGGTAGCAGGCAGATTGGTTACTCTGAATTGCCCCTAGGTGTTCATAAACATGTGTGTTTTTGTGTTCTTGTGTGTGCGGTGCCCCGTAATGGATGGCTATCCCTTACAGCATGTTTTTCTACTTTGTCCTGCATGTTCCTGGATAAACCATAATCCAGTCAGTGGTCACTGATGAATGATGAATAAACGATTGCTTGTTTTTGATTCGGGATTATTTAATGTACTCTCTGCGGAAAGTGTGACTGATCTGGATGGCTTACTTATGTTTTTTTCACACTCTCAATCGCTCATCCGTTTTGGGCCATTTATGAATACCAATTGGACCTATGATAAATACAAACAGTTTAGAGCCATAAAAAGATGAAGCTTTGTTGGGAGATGGTAGCCTCAGCCTCACCAGGGTGCTACTGTTGGGCCCTTGAGAAAGACCCTTAAGCCTGTCTGCTCCAGGGAATGCTGTATCATGGCTGATCCTGCACTCCGACCTCAGTTCAACTGTGAAGAAAAGGATTTCATTGTGCAGTAAGGTATATGTGACAAAAAAAAGACTTGAATTGAATTGAATTGAATGAAACATGTTAGTATGCACAATAGTTCCATTCTTGTGTTCTTCCTAGTGTGGAGATTGCGACCCAGTCTTGAACTCCATCTACATGTTTCAACTTTCAGGTATGACTTTACCAAGAGGTAGAATTAAACCATTGTTCATTCGCAAATCGCAAGTAAGACTCAAGCCTCATAATTCACTCATAACTCAGAGTCACAATCCAAGTCAAGATTGATAAAGCCAAGTCAAGGTATAAGTCAGAAGTTTGGGCACACCTTCTAATTCCATGGTCTTTCCTGATTTATATTTATTTCCACTTCATAAAACAATGCTGAAGGCGTCCAAAATATACAATAACCTTCTTTGAACAGTTGATATTGAGATGTATCTGCTACTTATACTCTGTAAAGACTTCATAACGGCTCTAATCTGAGATGCTGTTTGAGGTTAATTGGTGATTTCTGAGGCTGGTGACTCTAAATGAACGTCTCCTCTGCAGCAGAGGTCAGTTT
>JAOVVB010000050.1:26212134-26236744 GCA_028570985.1 Heterobranchus longifilis | reverse complement strand
TTTTTATATATATATATATATATATATATATATATATATTTTTTTTTTTTTTTTTTTTTTTTGATGTCATTCTAATTCCATAAACTTTGGTGAATTAAATCTCATTAGCTGTTTCCTTCCTAAACCTCAAAACATCCAGTCAGAATTGACCTGGTTCCAGTCTTGTTGCCAGATTGGGCGGTTTTCCAGTAATTTGATTATTTAATTTTTTCAATCATTGTGGGGGCGAAAGGGTATTTTAAGCAGGTAATAAGAAATTACATCAGTTTTAGCGAATAAAAGTAAGTTTTGGTACTGATGTAATTGTTTAACGCATTTTTTTCCAGAGTGGGTGGGATTTCAGTTCTGTCTAGGGGGGACTTTGGTTGCATGATCTGGCAACTCTGGTGAGCATATGAGAGAGAGAGAATACAGTTTGTGTTCATGGTGTGAGCGAGCAAAAAAATATAATAACATGAAGTTAAATATCTGTGCCCTGTAAAGTAATCAAACACTGTATAACGCCATACAGCAGCACCATGATGGTTAAGCTTAGCAATGAATCTGCGTTTCACATGCATGCTGAACCATGATTGTGGATGATTACGGTTCATTACACCACCAGCATTTCACGTGTACCTTCTTACTCACCGCTGATGATGTGTTATGGGTCTACAAACTTTCACCAATCTGTATAAACTTGCCTTGGATTTACATTACACAAGGCGCTGTCCATGCGTGGAGGTTTTATTGCCAGCTACTATAACTGCAAAAAGTGTGTGAGGTCATTGAGGTTAACTGCGCTGTTCGTGCCGTTTTAAATGATTCATTTTCAGCAAAACTTTCTCCAAGAGCGATTATTAAGTGGGCAGAGAAGGAAAGTTTGTGACCATCGGAAAAGTTGTTCAGCAGTTCGTATTTGTTTTTACATGCAGGGTGATGCTCTGCTTGAGGATCTTTAGGATGTTGTACACAATAATAATCCATCAGGTCAGAATTGAATGAATTTTTTAATATTTAAGATATTAAAGGCTGTTGTTTGCAGACTATTCTATAAATGAGAGAGAATAGTTTGGTCAAAGTTTTTATGCACACACAACCCCTTCTTTTTCATTTCGCCCAACCTTTATCCTGAATGAATTTTTGGATACTAATTTTATTTGGATTGTCGGTATTCCGATTAAGGTGTTTATATTCTATTCCAGTCGGATTAGTCATTATAAGGGTATTTTGTCAGTTAATTATTATTTTGCGGGTTATTAAGGGGTTAAGCGTGGGCACGTAAATGTGCACAGTGCTTACATATATAAATACGTACACTTTAAGGACAAATGCATTTTGCCTTAAATGCAGTTTTCAAAATTATTGAATTCAAGCCTTTCAATCAGGCCCCTTATCCTCATCTTAATGCTTAATTTGTGACAACAGTTTAGGGAAGGCCCTTTTTTGCACAAAGCGAGGACTATAAAGACATGGTTTGATGAGTTCACTGTGTAAGAACTCAACCGGCCCTAACACAGAGCCCTGACCTCAAACCCATCAAGCTCAGGGGATGAACTGGAACGGAGATGGAGAGTCAGGCCTTCTCGTCCAACATCAGTGCCTGACCTTATAAATGCTCTACAGACTGAATGGGGGTGAATTCCCACAGAAACACTCCAAAATCTTGTGGACGGAAGAGTGAAGAGTGACACCTGTTATAGCTGCAAAAGGGGGACCAAGTCCATATTGAAGTATATGTATGTTTTTGCATACAATTTCATTGCAGGTTTGCAAATACTTTACACTCATACATTAAATGACCCAGCAGTTTATGAATTCCTATAGCCTGGGCTAGAACAAACTCAGTCCTAGCCTCTGGTTATTTATCCATTTTTTTTTTTTTTTTGTGATTGCTAGTGGTTGTGCTGCTGGTGGTGTTTGTGGTTTTACTGAAACCTAGAAATAGTTTTAAAAACAGGATTTTTTTTCAATCTTTAAAAAGCTTTGTTGTGATATTAAACCAAAATGACATGCTGTGAAGCTTATGGCAAGCCAACAGCTGGCGATATAAACCTAAACGTGAGGCCGTGTTGGCTAATCGGAGTACCCCCCCCGCCCCCTAAAAAAGTTGAGTATGACACAGAGTATGTCACGCTCTATTGTAAAACACAGAGGAACACATTTCCCCCCCCACCTCAAAAGTCAACACTGAAAACAGAGCTTCTACGCATGATCACATTGGATGGAGTTTTCCAAAAGGTCAGTTTTTATGTGAAAGAAAGACCTAAGGGCATAGGGAAACTCCATGCACTACCTGTGTACACATGGACAAGGTCTTAAAGCCGTAAATCAACTTCAATCCATTTTTAGCAACAATAAAAACAGTGTATGTGGCAAAAAAAAAGGCAAATCTTTTATTTCTTCATTTCCTTTGGTGTGAGAGAGAGAAAGAAAGAAAGAGAGAGAGAAAGAGAGATGCATGCTTAGCCAATTTCAGGCAATTACACCAAACAGTTCTGGCAAACAATCACCTGCAGCTCTCCCAAAGACCTCGTTGACCGTTGTATATCGATATAAAACATTGTTGCATGGTGTGGTTTGTATGCCAATTCTGAATTTTTGTGCTGTTTCATGCTGTGGCGAATATTGTTCCAAGCAAAAATAGCCTTGATTTGTTACTCAAGTAATACATCCCAAAGTTAATACATTGAGTGTCAACAATTGGATACCTGAAAAGGCCCAGAGAAGAAGAAGAAGAAGAAGAAGAAAAAAAAAGTGGTTTGTTTTGGACTGGAGAGGTACCCACCGCAGAAAGCCATTTTTATTAACCCGGAGCAATGCAGGGGTTTTTGGACGCTTTAGTGCAGGTAAATTGTTTTAGTTTGTCTGAGTCAGCGTGCCATAAATCACTAGCATCGACTTTCAGCCTCTGTCGCCATCGCTGTCAGCACTACTTACACGCACTTCATTATTTATAAGCCTCTCTTCTGGTGGTGTTCCCCGGTGTGCAGAGTTCAGTGTCCCAGATGAATCTGTACCGAAGCAATTAGTTTTTTTGTCGATCCAAAAAGAAGTTCTGAAACGGCTCCCTTGATTGCTGGAGAGGCGAACTTCATGTCATTCCAAAATCCAGAGCTTTGATGAGAGTCATTTTATGAGTATGTTTTTGCCTTTTTTTTTTTTTTGCTGTTGCCTGATTGCTTTGCCATTTAGACTCAATTCTGAAACAACTCACCTTCATAATCTTACAAAATCATACCTTTGAGACACAAGTTGCTCGTTTTAATACAATCGCTCGATCTATAGTAAAAGTTAATTTCCAGGGACATCCAAGACTAATAATAAGCAAGGACAAGGGACATTATAATACATGGAAAAAGGTTTGTGTAAATAGGCCTGTAGACAATATTTATAGAAGGAGTCTCCAATCTGTAACACTCACTCATCGTCTATACCGCTTTATAATATATACAGGGTCGTGGGGGGCCAAGATCCTATCCCAGACGGGCAATTTTGCGAACACCAATCAGGTTAGTCTGCATGTGGTTGGACTCCGGGAGGAAACCGGAGTACCTGGAGGAAATCCACCAAGCACGCATGCACACAGACCCCGAGATGGGAATCGAACCTAGACCCTGGAGGTGCAAGGCAACAGTGTTAACATCTACGCCACCATGCCAGCTCAGTCTGTAACAGTCAGTAGGTTTTCCATTATGAGAAAGTCTACCTCTTAGAATAAATATTCATAACAATAAAACTGCAATTTTTGGATGTGAAAGGAGCAAAACTGCTACTTCCAAATAAAGCTACTCTTCATATCGGCCCATGTCAAGTCATCCAATAATTCTTACAATAACGGCGCACAATTTATTAATTCATTTATTCATTCATTTATTCCTTCTCAGTATGATGTTTTTAAATGTTCTGGTTTTAACCTTAAATCATGATGCCTTGTCTTAATAGGAATGAGTAATTTTTATTTATTTATTTATTTACTTTTCTTACTGAGTTACAGACC
Source organism: Heterobranchus longifilis (assembly GCA_028570985.1). NCBI lineage: Eukaryota > Metazoa > Chordata > Actinopteri > Siluriformes > Clariidae > Heterobranchus > Heterobranchus longifilis. Next base: position 26,232,765 of record JAOVVB010000050.1, on the reverse strand, counting down.
CTGATGTGTCTTTGTTGGAATTCCTTTTAAAGCAAAACGACCCGCAGTCTCACAAATACGCCTTTAACCATGAATATTTACTATTCATCAGTATTCTCTTGATTAAATGACATTTTAGTTCAAGCACACACACACACACATACACATGATTAGACACTTCCTTGGCACCACTGGTCCTCGGAGTGGTCGCTCCAGCACAAAGGAACAAAAAGAAAAGAAAAGAAAAGAAAAAAATGAAATGCAGAACGTCCGGAAGGAGACTCTTAAGAGCTCAGAGGAGGAAACAACAAGAAAGTATAAGTGGGCAGAGGGGCATGCTCTATAGACAAGGGGTGGCTGGGGGGGGGGGGGGGGGGGGGGGGGGGGGTGAAGTGTGTGAGTGAAAGGCTGGACGGGTAGAGGATGGAAGATTGACATAAAGAGAAAGAAAGAGAGAGAGAGAGAGAAGAGGGCATAAAGGAATTTTTGTCAGCTTTATCCTGTAAGACATTGCTCGTTCTTTTAACATGAATCGTCTTTTAACATGAAAGCTAGTTTTATACTGCGTATAGCCAATTATATTAGTATTCTAGTATCCAGACAATGTCGGACTTACGAACAAATTGGATTTACGCACAAACTCTCGGAACGGAACTTGTTCGTATGTTGGGGACTTACTGTACAGAACGGGCATCCAGTCGAAACAGCTAGGGTTAGGAATGGGATGTGATTGAAACTCAAGTATAAGAATACAGTCTTGCAAGCCAGATAGATATTTCTAGAGACTCTGGAAACTTTTTTCACTCAGTATAACCAAGAGGCGCCTACTCTCACAGGAAGGGGCGACAACAAAAACAGTCTGCTGTGCAACTACCTGGAAACAGCCTGGCTTAATATAGTCACACAAACCAGACTTCAGACTTCTAGAGTGTCTGAGACTGAGACAAGGATGCCATGAATCTTACATTTTTTTCGATCCAGTGAATGTTACAGTATTATTAAGAAACTTTCTTGATGTAGCTGGACTACCTCATGTTCTGTGCTCTTCCTCTTTCCTCTTCCTATTGTTCCCTGATTGCCTTCACCTCTGCCTCAGTTATCAATCAGCTTCCTGTCTGGTCAGGAAACCGAACATCCCATTTCTTTTGTGTTTATCATCGTCCCTTCGAGGCCAGCCAGCGCGTACCCTCTTAACTAGCTACGGTAAATGCATTTCTGTGATTTAGATTGTGATTAATGAAAGTGGTATCCCGGAGACGGAGTTTATTCTATAGAAAAGAACCGATCTTGGTCTAAAGGGTCACACACTGGTTGAGTCTGATCCCTATCTTATTGTTTTTTTTTTGTTTTGTTTTTCAAAATAAGCCACCACTTTGTGGGCCCAGTGTGTTTATCCAGTGTGTGATGTATACTGAGCTATTACCAGTGCCAGCATGGCAGGCTAGGAAGCACACTCATCCTCCCTCTGTGCTTCTTTTATTATGTGTTTTCTCCTTTTGGTTCTGGTTTGTGTCTGGCTGTGGAGACTTTCTCTCCCCGGTCTGGTTGTCTGCCCGGGCTTTTGATAGACGATCAGGGCGGCTCACTGAAGTGCCAGTGTGATTAGATTGAATTTACCATCCATTTTCCATCAGACAGTCAAAGAAGAGAGGGGCTATCAGAGTATAAAGGAGCGAGACTCTGTATCCCACACCTACATAATGCACTTTATCGACCGCCAAGCCGCCGAGACCCCTCGGACAGTACGACTGATTACAGATGTCCGTTATGACTTAAATCGATCTGCTAAATCGATCCTTGTAATCTGTCCGTTTTAAGTCTTGCTTGATGTGATATAATCATTAAATGGGTTTTCAGCCATGTCCTTGAAAAGACACAGTAAAAACTTCAGAAAAGATAAAGGTTTCAAAGACATCTGGAAAAGTATGCTCTCATTTTACATTTATATTATATATATTCAATATTTGAAATGTCTTTGTGCTCACAGATTATAGAACTACAGTACATATACTGTAAATATAAAGTGTGTCATATTTCCTGGGTCAGAAAAAACTGACAGTTCCAAAATACTAAAACTAAAGACTCCTTACAGAAAACCTCACAATATAAGCAGTAAACATATAATATGTTTTGTTTAACAATGCATGCTCATTAGAGCTGTGGATCTTATCTAGACTGTTGATTCAAAAATTGTGATTTTCAATGTCTAAAGAAATTCCAAAAAGTATCTTATAAATGCTAAAAGCGCTGTATAATGTTTAAATGTCACGTTTTGTGCAGAGAGATCTTTTTTTGGCCTGCCGATGTTTTGCTCCGCACTCCTGTCCACTAGGTGACCATAAACTCAATCGAGGAAGAAGTGATACTCTCGCAAAATGCGAGTATTGGAAGTGGAAGCGGTTTGTATTTATTTTTGCAATAGCCGTGGGACATTTTTCCAAAGAATTCAGTCATTTTAGACAATTTAACAGTTCTGTGAATCATATCTGACCCATCAAAACTGACAAAAACTGACCCATCGATTCGATTAATTGAATCAACAAACAAAAGGTCGATTAAATTGCACAATCCACTAAAACGCACAGCTCTAATTATCATGTAAGGGAGATGAGTGCATCAGAAAATCTAACCCTAACCCCTTAACAAAAGTCAAAAGCGCCATAAATCACATGCCAATCTATTCTTCTTGTGAAAGAAGGTTCGCAAAAAAAAATAAATTTGCAGGATTTGGCGTTTTCCTGCTGCAAATGAGTGCCGTTAAAAGATTGGCCAAAGCACACAAACGCAAAGGAGTTTTGGCACAAAGCACACTAGGACGCAGCGCTAAGCCGAGACAGAGCCAGGAGCAGCAGCTGCTGAGATCTTAGTTAACTTTTCAGCAGGACATGTCTGAAATGAAAAGGATAAGCTCCGGTGATTGGATTGTGTGGAACCCTCCTGTTATACAAGCTCTTGGATTGGGGCCTGATGATGCACCACCAGCTGGGCCAGGCTTGACTTCCCTGATCCAATTTAGACAAACCAAACCCATCTATTCACCACCACGCAGTCGACCAGCAGCATCGTGTCTGACTTGGATCGGGGAAAGGAACAGACCGCTTTTGGGCGAGCGGTCTCTCGGAACAAACGATTTGATTGTGTGGAAAATCTTTCATCAGGAAGTTAAACATTGTTATTACCTCAATAAGTATTGTTGCGGAAAGAAAAAGCGCTCGGAATATTATTTGAATATTGTTTATACTGAGGTATGAATAAGTCTTTAGTTTATTGCTGGCTTGAGATGGAGTTACGACGTAATGTTCGAGCCGGGGTTGAACGTCAGTGGCGCCAGTGGTAACAAATTTGACAGGTTGGTAAAATTGGTAAACTATTACACTTAATGAATGCCCTGATATGATGCATTTCAACTGGATTTCAATCTCCAAAAAGATTCTATAGGATCACTGTTAACTTAAAAGTCACCCTCTAAATTTCATTAAGCCTTGCGCAAATGAAGCCTTTACTTCTCAAACAAGCAACAATAAAATCGCAAGAGACCTCACAATGCATAGACCTACCCTGTTTGCAGTTAAACACCAGGTACTGCACTGTAGAGCAAGACACAGCTGTAGGGGTAGGACATATACATTCCAGACATCATTTATTCCTAGTCATGTAAAACCGATTGATATTTACAGAAGGCGTCATGCACATTACAGTCATGAGACTCTTAGCCGAAGTAAAACATTTGGATGACGATCCCGGCCGAGGTGGTTCGGAGACCACTGCAGTTAGTGTTCCCATGAACATTCAGCGAGTGGAATACCCGATACTTTAAAATTGACAAAAAAAAACAATGGCACCAACTTGGTGGATTCATTACAGGAACTTGGTTGCTCCATGACCTTGCTCCAAGACATTTCCACATGTTTGGGCCATTGAAGGAGTTCCTGAGAGGCCACCATTTCAGAAATGAAGCAAGCAGTCCGATCATGGCACTGGCGTACTAAGAAAAACTTTTACTATGATGTCATCCAAGCACTAGTGAAATTGGGAAGTGCGTTAGTCTAGCAGGGGATTATATAGAGAAATAAAGGGAGTTTTTCTGTTATTCCGCCCAATCAAAGTCCTGGTTTGACTTGAACACCCCTCATAAAAGGACACAAGACTTATCCTGGATAAAAAGTAAAAAAAAAAAAAATAAATTGTCCCCAGAAGTGACAGACAATAAAATTTAAATGCGAATATAAACGCTTGCATTCTCAGCACAATACTACACTAAGATAAGTGATGTAATATTTTCAAGCTACCAAGAGTACAAAAACCCCTCCTCTTATTAAACTGTCTACAGCATTAGTAGAAGTAGACTGGCTTGGTGTTTAAGCCTCCTGTTAGACTTTTCTTCAATGTGAATGCTCCCTGATGTCTTCATTAGCCTCAGAGACTTCTGCGCTAGAACCCATTTTTTTTATGCACGCCTGTTCATGAACACTTCACACTCGCTCGTAACTGTTGGGACTTTGATGTGTCTAGCGGCGATGCCGGTTCTTTATCCTCCCCTCCCATATGAGCCCTTTTTTTTTTTTTTCCAAAGTTCATGGTAGGCTTGTTTAATGAGCCTCATTAAAGGTGGTCGCCGACGTAGGCCCCATGGCGTAGGGGATTTGGTGTGGTCTTTTTCTCGAGGAAAAAAAAAAAAAAGGCCTGGGTGGCTGTGAGCGTGTGAAGCCTTTTAGTGGAAAGAGTTGCGAATGGATTTCACGTCGCACGTCTGATGCACAGACGTCTCCTTCCTTGGGAGATATTTTGGGAACGACTGTAGCGCAGCTAATGAGGCGATGTTTAGGATTTCTGCAAAAATCTAGGAACTGTTTTGTCGCGCAAATCTCGGATCGCTTTCATCTCCTGTTTCGAATCGTTATGCGAGTTGATGAAGATGATTCCTTCAATCCAAAAATGGAACATCTCTTTTGCCTGGAGATATTTTTAACGTTTTAACTTCTTACAGATGCCCTGGATCACAACAGAAGTTGCAAGTGTTATTCAAATGAGCTCTGACTAGTCAACAAGCACCCTTTCTGTGTTTCCTCTTTGTCAATCTCTCGGAGAAAGCCAGTCTGTTGGGGCGAGGTTCTCATGGAAACAGGGGGCTTGTCGAGGGGTAAATGCTGGCCTCGGTGGTTCTTTTTGTCTCTATGCTTTTACGTTGTTGTCTTTTGGGAGACGATATGGGTGAGGCGGTTTTGGAAGAAAAAAGCGCAAAACTTTAATTTAGAAAGGTGCCAGTTTGCAGCCATGAATCGTTCGATAGGTGATGATTTGATGGAGGATTTTGCGGAGGTATTTTTGGCGCATTACAAATGGCAGGCGAACCCAAGCCCGTGTTCCTGCAGTTCCCCGTGGGCTAGCTTATGGAGTGTGTCCCAGATTTTCTACGTAAACCTTCTTGCAGTGCTCTGTTATCCAAGGCAGCCTGAACTTCTTGCTTATTTGCTATAAAACGCTATAAAATGCCTTCTGCTGTTAACAACTAAGCACATTTTCCCCTGTCTGACTTTACCAAATAAAAACTAACCACGATAGGTAATAATGTTTCCATAAATAATTACAAAAATAATTTACAATTTGCTTATTTCTTAGCATATGGCGTTCCCATATTTCCTATTTTAGTCCCTTGCGACTGAATCAGCCGTCACCGCAACCAGCTACCATTTTAAACGTGTGACTTGACATTGCATGACAGACAGCGCCCATTACAGAAATGTCACGGTTTAACATTACACCGCTAATTCCCAAAGCGTACAGCGGGCACTGATGCCAGCAGAACACAATAGGGTGTGTTTACCCACAAAACGCCCCCCCCCTCCTCCTCCGCACCTCATGAGTAACCATTCTCAATGAGCATTGTGCTTGGGAGGAACGTCAGGGAAAACCTTTTGTATACTTCATGCTAATTAATATTATTATCTATGCTTGAGAGCTTGTGTGGAACATCGCATTGTTATATGGATGACTGTATTGGGAAGAGATCTTGGATCTTGCTTATGTGACTGATTATTGGACATGAGAATTTGATGAAAGGCATCACTAAGAATGACAGTACTTGTCTTGTAGTGGATTTGAACTACAGTCAAAGCAATGCATATTACAAGACTAATAATACAAGTATAAGTTTTGGCACCAGTAGATAAAATCCTTTGGAGATTATTTCAATCCTATCCTTATTCTGCTAACTTTTATCTGTAGGAAGTTAATGCTTTTTTTTTTCTCTAGAAAGCTGTAAAAAGGTCTAGAAAATGGTCTAAGCATGCTTTCATGTCTGGGTACGATTTCACTGCTCCCCACTTTTCCACTTTCTCTTGACCAGCTTACACATAATAGTAATAGTAATATTGTTCCGTATCCGAGTATACTCGTGCATCTTCACCTTCCTGTACAGTAGGTGGCAATTAGTCGGTTTGTGAGCCACCAATAGACACAAAGTAGAAGAGTGCAAGGAGGTCAACCTTCAAGTTATTGATAATTATTATTGATGATTTGGCAAAAATTCGAGATTAACACTGTCGCCTTGCACCTTCAGGGTCTGGGTTCGATTTCCAGCCGGGTTTGATTCCTGCCTCTGTGTGCATGGAGTTTGCACAGGTTTCCTCCAGGCACTCTGGTTTCCTCCCACAGTCCAAATACATGCATATTAGGCTTTCTGGCGTTCCTATCTTTTAGGATTACTTATTTTTCACTTTGCTTGATCATTGCTTGATTCTGAAAAAGACTGTTTGTCGTCCCTGCATTCTAATTATTGAAAAAATGTTCTAGGGGTAGGGGTAAATGGATCATTCCTTGCCTGATGTGTGTACTGTAGTGCAGCAGGTGGTGGGATTTTGAATGAGTATTGACATTAGGAGATACTCCTAAGTTTAAATATAGCTACATACCAGATAATAAGGTGTAGGTTTTATTTGCTTGTCTGCAAAAAAAAAAAAAAAAATGTGGGCATAAAACCTGCTCGCCTTGTGTGCCAGTGCTGCTACTTTATCCACCTCTGACCAGAGGTCACTGATCACTTTACAACATGTAGAGCTAGACTTAGTGTCTTAAAATCTCATTTCATTCTGGACGAACCACATCCCAACAGTGTAGAAACAGATTGTACAACTCTGTATACTGTAAACTTCCTGGCTATTTTTGCGTCTTTTTATAGACACTAAATGAGTGTGAATCACGCTCGACTACGAATTACACACTTCCCAACATCCATCGCTTTGATTGCTGAATTGAGCTGAAAAACAACGAAAAGAAAAATGAGCTTTCCAGTTGCTATGAGATGCTGATAGCAAAATAAACACGCAGACGATTTCTTCAAGGCTTTGGCAACGGCGCGGCCCAGCTTTCTTCCTTTTTTTCCCCTGTGTGGTCTGTGCGGTTGTGGTTCTGTAGTTCTTCAGTAGTTACATCGGTTGTGCTCCTGCCATATCCTGGCATGATTTCGTCTACCACCATGTGGCCGGTCGACAGTCCGCATCTGACCAGTCCAGACTCCAGAAATTTGGAAATCATGATTATAATTAGAGCAAAAGTCACCCACTTAAAAGTAACCCCACCATTCATACTTATGCAGTATACATCTCCTATAAATCATTAGCTTCAGGACGGCCCGTGTATCGCAGAAGCATTGTGATGGTAATGATGCCACCCGACAGCAGAGGGGGGTCATACACATAACGGCGCTGTACGTGAATTGACTCCTCATGCCAGATTAGCTGGTTAAACACATGATCGCTTCCTGGGATCCATAATTGTGACATTTAGAGCTTTTGAATGCAAGTCTTAGAAAGAGCCACTGGAGCTCTTCTCTCTTTCTCAGTGTTTGCCGTGACAGTCACTCCAGCGTACTTGGCAACCCTGAAAGGATTTACTTAAACAGCTCCTCGCGGAAGCATCAAGACTCCTCTCAGACATCAGATTTGTTTAGATCTCAGACCAATGCATGTGAATGCACTCGTCTAAGCCGGTATGGCTGCTGGGAAACACGTTGAGGAGATGTCATCTCATGCAGAGGGGATCTGCTTGGTAAAACATTTGCACTTTTTCTTCGGTCTTTGCTAGCTGCCAAGCTAGGGACAAAAAGTTCTGGATGTTTTTTTGGCAAGCTGTAAAGCTGCAAAATCAATATATAATGAGGAACGGGATATCTGAAATAAAGGACGAGTTAAAGAGACATACTGGGATCCAAATCAGGAGTTGAGTTTAGAGCCGTGCTGATTTTTTTCTTTTCTTTTTTTTTTTCTTCCATATATTTTTTCCCAAGTTTTCGTTTGTCACGCACAAAGACCGGTTCGCGGCTCAAGAGAATGAAAGAAAGAGACAGCGGGAGAGAGGAATGAGTGAAAGTGTGTGTGTGGGGGGGGGGAGGGGGGGAGTGAAGATTGAAAAAAAAAAAAAGAAAAATAAAAGAGAGAGAGAGTGGCGGGAGGGGGGAAGGAGATTAAGAGAGAGAGAGATTGGAGTAAAAATAGGTTCAGGATGGAGAAGGAGCCTCGGCGAGGGCCGCCCACTAACCTCACAGGCGCCACGAGCGAGAAGGAGGAGACCACAAAGCCATCTGGTGGGCGATGCCTGCCCAGTTTCTCTGTTTGGGGTCCACTGGCACCGAGAGCAGCCTGTGCGGGGCTGGCATTGTGCAGCAGCCACATGAAGCCAAGGGTTCATTTTACTGTGTCACTGTTTTCTTTTGGCTACAATGATTCACTTTTGCCGCAAGATCCTGCACCTCGCCAAATGGTGCAAGTCAAAACACACACACACACACACACACACACACACAAAGAAGTAATTCTGTAACACTACAATATAATCCAGACTATATTAAAGGCTTTGCTCACTTTTTGGCAGCGATTCTGTTGCAGCATTGCTCCATCTCTGCTGGAAATCCTGCTCATACGACCAAGCTGAAGTTTTTAATTAGAAGCGAGAATAGCTCGATGTGTATACCTGAGTGTATGTGATGTATGCGCATTTCATACAACATTAATACAGTACATATGATGCATGGAATTAAACAGTACAAGCCGAAGATTTACTTTTATACTCTTGTGAGCGCTCATGATGTAATGTAATACTGGTGACTATTTGTTATGTAAAACAGTGCACAAGAACAGTGGGGAAAGAAAAAGAAAAAGAAAAAAAAAAAAAATGCCAAACACTGGCAGGACAAATATCCTTGGACTTAAAATGTAAGGCACAGAGAACACACCTTCTTTACTGACAGATGCTGAGGCGACGCCCACTTTACTCGGAGGACACACCGTTACATAGGCCACACCTCTGCATTGCGGTTTAACCCCCGCCTCTTTCATTTGTACTAACAGGCTCAAAAGACACATCTTCTGTACTGACAGATGCTGAGGCCACGCCCACTTTCCTAGGCCTCACCTTTACAGAGGCCACGCCTTTATATAATATAAAGTTGCAATAGACAGACTGAAGTACCAAAAAACTAATAAATGTATAAATCAATTATATATATACTAACAGACACTGAGGCCACACCCACTTTAATTAGCCTCACAATTACAGAGGCCACACCTTTTAAAATTTGATGCACAGTAAGCATGTCACAGTAACCTGGACTGACTGATACTAAGGACACACCTCCTTTCTATAGCTTTTTTTAAAACTGTGGCCACACCCACTTCACTGGGACTGCCAGTTACAGAGGCCACGCCTCCTCCATTGGAACTGATATGTTATGCACAGCTTCATCGCAGGTTAAATGAGCGCGTACTGCTTAATATCAACGACGAAGCAGTAATTCTGCAGCATTGTACTATCTGAGCATCAACTTCGACATGACTTCCTGTTCTGCCATTCCATTCAGGAGAAGATGTGATTATTTAAAAAAAAAAAAAAAAGTAGCTTGCATGATGCCTGGTTACGGTTGGCAGCAAGCGAGCTTCAGGATCCAGTAGTTCAGTTTTAAATGAACAGAAATGGAAAGTTGATGAAGGTCTAATCTGCACATGATGAATTGCGGTAAACATTTTGTTAAGCATGTGTGCGTCATGTTAACGCGTAGGAAAAGTGCAAACAGGCCGTATACGTTCAGTTTTTCGGGATGGATTTCATGGAAAAATATTTTTCTTTCGGAAATCTTCAGACTTTAAATGGACTAAGCAGCCTGTACACAGCCTTTTTTTTTTCCCCACCGCTCTCTCTCTCTCTCTCTCTCTCTTTTTTTTTTTCAGGGAGACATCTGGATCACGTTAGATATGTTTTGTAGACAATAATTCATTTCTTTGCGTATGTCATCTTGACATTGTTCTCTTTCCTTATACCGCTTGGCTTTTTCTTTGAATGGCTATCTCTCTCTCTCTCTCTCTCTCTCGCACTCTCTTTCTATCTCACTGTCTCTTTGCCCGACCACAAGTGAGGTTTTTACTTTGTAGGGGGTGGATTTTTATGTTTGGTGCAAAAAAACAACAACAACAAAAAAAAAACGTGCTTGGCGTGTTTTTATCTTGTTTTTTCTTTAATCTTTCTTCCGAAAAATAAGGAGAATATAAATAGTCGGTGGAGACTTGAGACATGTAGTTATCTAACCCACAGAGAATGTGCTATAGCGCGCTGTTGGTGCTGTGGAAAAAAAGCTCATGGGACCTCCTTTGGTCTCGCTGAACAAAGATGCATGCGCTCTTTTACGTTCATTTTTGTTAATGCACTTGGAACTGTGCGCTGATCAAACCACAGGATTATAACGTGCCGTTTTTTTTTGTTTTTTTTTTTTGTCCTGTCTTCATGCTCTCTCGGATTGCACTAGTACGTATACTTCTCTTACGAAGAGGATAATATTTACGTTCGGCCTCAGCATGAGGTGCAATCTGATACACTCCATCTGCTTACAGCTGATTAAGGGGTGTATGTACTGTATATATGTGTGTGTGTGTGTGTGTGTGTGTGTATTTGTGCTCATCTAAGTGCGTGCACATGCTGTAAAATATGACTTTTCTACCATTGCAGTTCTCTCGCTGTAAAACTAAGTCCCATTACTCATGAGGAGATTAGCTCAGCTTGTTCCAGGCACTCAAAGGCACTCGCTCTATTATAAAAATTCCAGACTTAATAACCAGAACCTCGGGTCTTCTCTTTTCCCGGCTCACTCAAAAGTCGTTCATTATGGCGCTACACTACAGGCATCCGCCACTGCGTCCTCTTTCTCTGCGGAGCGAGTTTTAAAGTCAATTTTTTTTTCCCCTTATCCATAAGTTTCTCTCTTTAACAGTTCGTTACATCTCGCACAGCAACAATCTGTTTCATTACAATAAGCCTCGCGACCCTTTTTTCCACCTTCCCCCTAACCCCCTTCGACAGACTACGTTCTAAATGTTACCGCATGATGTGTGTCTCCGGCCTCCTGGCTAGGCTCGCAAGAACAAACGTGGCTTCTCCAGGATGGGGTTTTTTAGTTTGGACAACTGTTTCATTTTCTGCAGCTAGCTCGCTCGCTCGCCATTCTCACTGCTGTCTTTGGACTCTGTTCATATTAATTTAATTTTGGGATTGTAAAAAGTAATCATTTCCAGGAGTCTACCATTACATTGAGTGGAGAAGGGGAGGAGGGGCTACATGGGTGTGCATGGGAGTTTACCATCACTTTCATCAAAGCGAGGGGAAAATGGGGGTCTATCGTCAGGAATCAGGAGACAGCAATGAAGGTCTTCTCATCTGGTAGCAATCTCCTTCCAAGCCTGCTTCAGCCACCAAAAGCCCAATCCATCAACAACTGTCATCCACCCCTCGGCAAATTGGAAAGTGAGGAGGGGGCTGGACGTAAACGTGGTGATGAATAGATGATCTTTTAAAATGGAAAAATACCAACGAACCCGTCCCATTTGCACGTAATTGCTCTTGGGCGAGGCTGACGTGCGACTGAGCTCTCTCGCGCCGAGCATTTATTTATTTTTATTTTTTATTTTTTTAAGACAAGCTCGGTCTCTTTAATGACACGCCAATCCTTTGGTCCCTGGTTACTGTCTGCTTATTAGCCCTGTGCTAGGAATGGAGTGGTGCTGAAGTCACCGCTCTCTCAAACAAAGCAGAGTGTGGACGGATGATTAGGGTGGTCTTTTTCATGTTTGCCAGATTGTCCCTGAGCCATGTGTAGGTTGAGTCTTGTGCAAAAGCCCAAGCCTACAGATTGCAGAGGAGCATGTGTATGTTCAGTGATGGATGACGGTTTCATGATCAACCATGCTGCAGTCTAATTTAAAAAGAAAACACAGACTTGCTTTTTTTTTGTCTCAACTTCCCATGAATCTGTGATATTTTGGTTAATATGGCAGGTAATTGCTTTTACCGATATAAATGAGTATGGGTTCTGAGAAGGTCACCACCATTTAAAAAAAATTATACAGTCTAGTTTCAATAACAGAAAAAAAAGTAATTGGAAAATGACACTCTGCACTTCTGCACACTGGATCTAAAATTAACCACTTAGAATAAAGTACAGGGTTGTGCTTTCAAAGTCTTGTGTATTACTTTTGGGTGAAATGTACTGAATCGTGTGCATTATTACCACCAACATGGTCTCGTATTTGCAAAAAGACCTATTCGCATAACTCATTTTGCAAAAAAACGTAGAGACGAATGCTTATAATAATGCATTTAAACTTTTAAACTGTTGGATTTCGGTGAAGTATTTTGATTTATAATTATGTCCTCATTGATTCATTTATTATAAGCATACATTAAAAACGCCATCAGCAAACTAACTAGCAATCTGATTTGTCTAGCAACGGTACAGTATGAGTACTTTGCATTTTACAAACTGCCACTATCATGTCATATATTCTTTGAAAACCTCAGTTCCTTTAAACCATAGTCATGTCAGATGCAATCCTATAATGTGTCTCTTAACAACAATTTAAAGTCTATGTTCAAACCTAAAGCACACTCTTCACCTTCTAAATATGCCAAGGTGTCCTCAAAGTTGACATTTTTATAGGGTTAGATAAAATGAATGCTCATAGTCTCTGTGAACTCCATTATATATTTCTTGTTTTCTCAAATCCTTGTTGAATTTCTAAAGCCATGCAGTTTCCACACAATCAGTCGAGTCTTTGTTTCGAATTCAAGTTTGTAGGTTCGACGTAGCGGCCTCTCTTTTGATCCCAGTTCAGCAGAGGCACAGCTAATGCCCCAGAGGATTGAGAGGGTATAAAGCCTGTATCCCTTGTAAGTGGAACCTATCATATCCGTTTCCTCCGAAGACCTAAAGCACCAGGATCCCGAGTTATATTAGCAGCTCGTCTGTGCAGATAAATCGGCAATCTCTGAACTCGAAAGCTCTGTCTGAGACACGCACGAACAAATGCATTTCGGCTGTATTTCGCCAGGGACCCGGGAAGGTCAATGCAGGGCTGCGTCTGGGGCTCGTGGGATGCTGGATGTCTGCCCTCGCTTGTGTGCTTGAGAAGGAAATGAAGAGTGTCTCTGTACAAAGCCGCCCTAAATGAAACGGCCAAATCATCCAGCCATGGGCTCTGTGCTCCAAAGCCCGCGCAAGTCAATAGCCCAGAGATAGAGCTTTCTGATTAGCCCGAGACAGGGCCGGGTCCATGGCTAGAGCGCTCTTCAAAGAAGCAGCTGTCAGGGCCTGAAACCGGAGTCGAGTAGCAGATTTCTCACCGGTTATTAAATATCTCCAGGGGAAACCAGGCCAACAGTAGAGGTTAATATACTCTGCATAGGTCCCCGATCTGGCAGTGACAGACTCCTGGGGAGATGACCGATATGTGCTGAGGAGATCTCAGAGCACTTTGGGAACTCTCTTCCTGCTCAGACTGACGTCTGACTTCCATAGAACCATCCAGATCGATTAAAAATGCTGGAACTCTCGATCTTGACTGACTATAGTGGATGGTTAGGTTATTACTAGATCTTTGGTTAATATAGAATATAGAATATTATATAGATGCAATTTCTTTGCACATGGTAAATTAATTTCATGTACAGAGCAGGATCACTTAAAGTGAACCAAAGTTTCATCAAAATACGAATCAAGGATTCAAAGGTAGATTCAAGCAATAGCTTCATGGTTCCTGATTGGCTCAACAGAAAGAGGGTGCAAGTTCAAATCCTGATGACACCATGAGCAAAAATTGCCTGTGTTTGTGGGAAACCCTGTCAATCAGAGCAACACTAGCCAATCCTAGCAGAAGAGGGTGGATAATGCTTTCCTTCGCATGTGTTACATTGTGGTATGGTATTGGCAATGTCAACTTTTTGCATCTATCAATCTACAGTAGCTAAGTAAAGCTAAGACCTACACTGTATGAACTATCGTGCTAAGTTTTATTGTTGAAATTTTGGAGCTAAAGCGTAAACCAGATGAACCAGGTAAAGAGTTCTGGCAATCTATGAGCACGCACACCCAAACTCCTACAGTTAGATAGAGGCTGATTAGTCTGCTGCCCTCAGTTTATGTTAGGGTCCTATAAAACCATGAAGGATACTTTTTTTCCCCCAGAATTGAGTACCAAAAGTCCCAGACTTTTTGTGTGCTATTTTGTTCTCTCTCTGACTTAAAATGTATTTTTGCTAAGTTCATTTGTTTTTTTGTTATCACCACTTCACATGTGTGACGGTGACAGTGATGTATAACCCAACTCTGTGTCACGTTTGGCTCCAGACACACCCAAACATACACTCAAGTTGCGCCAACGGCAAGCCAGTCACAGATGAGTGTTCAAGTCTGGTGACGTGCCAACCAACCAACAACTTCAATCCTCATCTTGTGTCATAGCATTCTCATCACTGCTGGGAAACCTTCTGGAAAGTGTTTTTTTCTCTCTTCAATGTACCCTTATGCTTAACCACTCTTTCACACGGCAAATATTCGCTTCACATTTGGTTCTTGCAGATGAATAGGTAAGAGCATTCCTTAATCCTATGTTGCAAGCTATTCGATCAACACATCTATAATATTTGGCACACTTTATTCCTTGATGTATCTGGAGAATTGCTCTGTTGTTTGGTCTTCACTCGTCACACACTCCCCCTCCCCTACTTCCTCCCACATCCTGGAACTTTGGCCTTTGGCTTGTTTGTGAAACGGTACACAAGCCTGACTCCCCAAGGGCTGAAATTGAGAAACGGGAGGTCTGGCTCCCCCCGCACTTCAAGTCCTCATCTCGTGGGTCCTGCTTGACTTACCATTGGTAGGGGCAGCTGATGAGGTAATGGGGGAAGGGAGCTAAATGTCATGGTGAGTTAGTCCAGTTGACCACTGTGGAGAAAAATATTTTTCTAAGATTGCCCGGCAGGTTCCTCTGTCCTCTTGGCTTCCTCGCATTCCTCCGGTTTGTCTCCAAATTCGCTGATACACTGGACGGTCTGTGCACAGTTCATATGCTGCCGATTGTAATCTCGCTATCTACCGACAGTCCGCCGTCTGCTAGAAATACATTGTACAAAAGTCTTAGTGTAAACGGCTATGTATCCTAAAGTATCGGGGTTTGAAATACTGATGCATTTGGGAACTGAGTAAATTGTTAATGTCTTGTTACCTGTTACAGTTAACAACATTGATTTAGTCAACAACACACACAATACATACTGTATATACAGCTTACTTCCGTTTTTATATACCACTCTCTATACCTAAGACTGTTCAGGATCACATGAAGCCTGGAGCCTATCCCAGGGGACTCGGGGCACGAGACAGGGTGCCAATCTATCACTGGGCGCACAGACACACACACTTTGTCACATAAGTAGGCAATTTGAAAATTAGCTTACTCTGCATGCCTTTGAAGTATGGAAAGAACCCGGAGTACCCAGATGAAACCCACTACGCACACAGACCTGAGGCAGGGATCGAACCCGTGACCTTGGAGGTCTGAGGCCACAGTGCTAAATACTATAACAGAGAGGTGGGAAATCAACTTGGTTATATATGACAATTCTTTTGTGTGGCAATCCATTCCTGTTTTGGCATACTGACTGCAAAATAGATCAAAAATATATATTTTTTTATTCATATACTGTATGTTTGCATTTGAGGTGGTAAAATGTTGGTGTTCCTTGATAGTCCTACAGGTGGCGCACCTTAAACTATTCACATGTTGGCAGGCAGCACAGGATTCTGTCTCATAATAAATTATTATTTTTTTTAGAATTGTAATAAAAAAAATTTTTTTAAGTATCGAATCGTGATATCCATAAAATCGTCATACTAACAGTATCGTGGGTATCACGATAATATCGTATCGGGTGGGCCCTATTAATTACATGACAGCATATGAATCATATCTGTAAAATGACCCATAAACAGACACACAGGCATCTTTACGGTATTTCGCTGCCTTTGCGAGCATTTTTTTTACTACATTGTTTCAAAATTATCATTCAGTTGTTCTATATAATCTGCAACTACAGTACAACCCTGGTCTTATTGCAGGCTTATTGCAGGCTTATTGCAGTCGTGTGCGGGTAAGTGAGGAGCCCGGAATCACACACAGCTCTAAGGCTCTTGCCGTAATGACTTCCAGTGTGCCAGCTTTATCTGGTTCCCTTGGGCTTCTGCATGACTAATTGCTGTAAAAGATTTCTAACAGGCCCCAGGAAAGCTCACTTACAGTTACGAGCTTAACCAAGAATAAAATTGAGAATAAAAATCTATAAAAATATATGTGGAGGTAATTAATATAAATAAAGATCATGCATGCACTTTAGGTTGACACAGTAAGGACTTAACCTGCATGAACTTTTTGTAGTTCAGCGTGGGGAAATGTTTCAGTTAATACTACTGCTGTTCTCAAATCTGATTGGTCAGCAGATTAGTAGTGCTGTCTGTAAGTACATCTCCCTTGTTCTATATTATTTTATCATGATTTATATAGGAACAGCTTAATTGCAGGGATTTATACAGCAAACGCCTTACAGTATCTTCTACTCTGTAGCTAATAGGGCCGGGAATCACCAGGGATCACACGATACGATATCATCACGATACCTACTGTACTGTAGGTGCCGATTCGTTTTGTATTGCGATTCTGTAAGTATCAAAAGTTTATAAATATCCCGATTCAATATTACATTTATTTTATTTTAAGATGTTTTTCAATTCAAAACAAACTTAGCAAATAATTTGCTAATAATTTGCACACAGGATGCTGTGCTGCGTGTGAATAATTTAAAGTGCATCAGGTGTAGGGTTATTGGGGAATGGAAACATTTTACCACCTTACATTCAGACATGTATAAATATACAGTATATTAAAATTATATAATATAAAAAAATAAATAGATAAATAATAATAATAATAATAATAATAATAATAAAATGATTTAATTGTTTGATATCAAATGTTGATTTGGTTAAATGTTCTATAAGATTTTTAAACGTTTATGAAAGGAGTCTCCAGAGTAAGGGATTTTAAAGTTTTCCATAATAAGACCATGATTGAGACTTTGGCACTTAGAAAAAAAAAGCAGCATACCTAAAATTTTTTTAAGTCTTATTAACCTCTTGAGAGAATGAGGGGAATGATGTTTTATTTGGCCACACGGTAGTTTAGTTTTGCATCTCCAGGGTCCGGGTTCGCTTTCCATCTTGGGGGTCTGTGTGCCTGGAGTTTGCATGTTTCCCTAGTGCTTGGTGGGTTTCCCCTGTTTTTCCTCCGTTTTTCCTCTGTTTTCCTCCCACAGTCCAAAGACATACAGATTAAGCTAATTGCCATAGTGTGTAAAGGCTGACCAGAGGTCCTACCACTGTCGTAAAAATGGGAATAAATACAGTGGTCACCATTGGCCTTTGAATGGTTACCATTGGCCTCCACGTCCCCCTTGTTGGACTGCTGAGGTTCCTAGATGGATGGATAGATGTTTTATTTGTTTTTGTTATCCATGAACATTCCACCATGTTAAATTTCCTGTGGTATTAGGTCAAATTTAAACTTACCCTTGGATTAGGTCAAACATACCCTTAAAGGAAAACAATCATTGGGGTAGCAACACATTACACTACCTTACTGCTGATTAATTTCCTATAACAACACACCCTGAAATTTTTTATAGCTTTCTTAATCGATGTACATCTGCGCCAGCTGGTGGAATATACCTCCGATCCATCTATTTGAACTCAGAGTGCCGGTCATATGAGAGTGGCCTCCATCCACATAAGAGCGAAAGCATCTGTCAGCTAGGTTGAGCAAGAGTGAACGATGGATTAGTGCCTGTTTAATATCCCAGCTCGCTGGGCCTGTGCATGCGTTCAGCCAGAGCCTCCTATTGTTATCCATATAAAGACGAGACATGAGTACAGGAGTGCCTTATTTATTATACCCGGTGATATTTATGAAGTTTTGTGCCGAAGTTTGTGCTAGAACGTGTTACTGGCTCCAAACTGCACTCTTTTCCCTCAGCTGAACCGAAGTTTTAATTCTTCAGTTTTTTCGGCACACATTATCCCTGGAAAAAGTGACTCACAGTTTGGCTAGCATGAAGTTCACCTCATCTTCAATGAATCAGCGAGATCTCTTACCCAGAGGAGAGTTATCTCAGTGTGCCTCAGATGTGTCAGTGGGCATTTGATACTCCGTGCTCCCATTTGGGCTGAGCTCATCAATGCACTCGCCAGATGTTTACCATGATATACGCTATTTACATCGACTCGGCTAGCGCGAGACTTCATTCACTGAACTGCGATGACGGATTGCAGTACAGCTCTGGAAATGATAGGCTGGTCCTGGCTGGCCACTTTACACTCTCTATATTTAGAATCCCACAACATTCATTCAAGAAATCTGAAAGAGCTGCTGCGCTAGTTGAATTATAGCTTTCAGAACGTAAGCTTGCAAAAAAAGGTTTGCTTCGGCACACGGTGAGCAAATTAAGGTAGTCATGGATTTTCTGTTTACTACCGTTCCTCTTTACACTCCACGCACTAAATCTAAATCTTCCCTTTGCTCATTCCTCATTCAGGTTTTAAGGCCGCGTTGTTATGTCTGGGCCTGCCGCTACGACAGCCAGCGAGGCTTATTCACTCGGCGTTAGCAGGCGTGAGAAAGGCTGCAGCGTGCGATCGGATTAGCCTTTAAGCACTATGCGGGCTAATTGATGAAAATGACCCCGGTGCAACAAAGTACAGGCATTGTCCCTACAGCCACAAAGTCTGTGCCCATCAACAGAGGGCCTAACAAGATTTCTTTACCACGCGCCATCCATTCTTACTTTGTTGGCCTTGGAGACGGCTGAGGTTCCTTGGCAGCGAATTTGGCGCTCAGTGGGATTGTCTTGAGGTTTTGTTTTTTGTTTTTTTAGTAAATTAATCAGTTGCTACCAACCAAAAGTTTCCTGTAAATGCAGGATTTTGAACAAATGCCACTTGTTTGGTTTATGGCATGAGATTTGCATAGCAAAGTTTATACTGCTGACACATAACAAAGTGTCTAGTGGTTTATCTATAAACTGTGCAAGGAATAAAACATGACAGAGCGGTGCTATTACAGGAAAATATCCACAATGGGTTGGCGAGATGTAGCTGGTTGGTCGCTCTTTTTAGTAATTAAGGAATGACCCATGAGATTTCATTTCAATTTAGTTAACACCAAGCATTCAAGAAGGTCCTGTTATCACTACCGTTATTGCAGCTGTAGTGTAAATAATCATACCCTCATCAGCCTCGGTTTTTTTTTTTTTTTTTTTTTTTTTACTGTTGTGAAATAAGTAGGACAAAATATCCCTGGCTACAATAATATCTGGGCTGCCTCTTGTTCTTTATTATATTAAAACAGTTTCTATAATAACAGCTTAATTGCAGGGATTTATACAGAAAATGCTATACATTATCTTTTACTCTATAGCTAATATGGACGGGAATCACCAGGGATATGATATCATCACGATACCTAGTTGATGATTCGATTTGTTTTAGCGATTCTGTATCACGAGTTTATAAATATCCCGATTCAGTAATAATATCATTATTTTTTAAAGATTTGTGAATCAATCAAAGGCATGACGGTGGCTTAGTACTTAACACTGTCAGCTTGCAGCTTCAGACGGATTTGATTCCCCGTGCTTGGTGGGTTTCCTCCACATATTCTGGTTTCCTCCCATAGTCTAAAGACATGCAGATTAGGCTAATTAACCTTCCCAAATTGCCCATAGCGTTGACCATATGTCCTACCACGGTGGTAAAATGAGAATAAATACAGTATAATGGTAATCACTATTGGCCTCCATGGTCCGTAGTTAGACTACAAAAGTTCCTAGATGGATAGATGGATGGGAATCATCCAAAGTATACCAGTTGTAGGATTAAAGAGAAACTGAAACATTTTATCACCTTTTTTTTTACAAATTAAAAAAATATATTTTTGCAGTCAGTGTGTGGATACATGAATTAGGTAAAGATTTAAAAAAAAGATTTGCATAATTGCAATATGTAACTAAATAATATTTTTCTTTCATCTCTAATAGCCTATAATAAATGTACTAAAAACATACAATGTACATGTGTAAATATTGATTTGGAGAAATCTTCTATGAGGAAATCAAATTCAAATTCAAATTTTATTTGTCACATACACAGTCATATACAGTACGATATGCAGTGAAATGCTTAGACAACTGCTCGTGACCTAAGAATAAAAGAATAGGAATAGGAAATAAATA
>JAOVVB010000050.1:26182062-26212034 GCA_028570985.1 Heterobranchus longifilis | reverse complement strand
CACTCTCTCCACTGGGCTCTCGTTGATGACGGGGGTCTGGTAGTTCCTCTCCTGCTTGGTGCTGAAGTCCACTATCAGCTCCTTTGTCTTACTGACGTTTAGAAGGAGGTTGTTCCTCTGGCACCAGTAATCGATTTTTATAATTTTTTTACATTTATGGAAGGAGTCTACAGTGTAAAGCATTTCAAATTTTTCCATAATAAGATCAGGATTGAGAATTGTATATAATTTCTCAGATCTTTTTTTTTTATTTTTATTTTTTATTAAGAAAAAGACGTAATGATGTTTTATTTGCTATTTTTCCGTTGAACATTTCTCCATGTTAAATTTGCTGAGTGTATGAGGTCAAATATCAGCCATACTCTTAATAAAAAACCATCATTGAAGTAGAAATACATTTGTGTTACTGGACTTATCAACACCAATGACCATTCAGAATCGAGGATTCAAAAGCACTAAGATATAAAGCATCTTGAAGTGTCCTTATGATTGTGCCTCTGAGGAGGAATCCTTAATAGTAATGGGGAAAAACCCACATGCTGTTGATAGAGCTCTTCTTTACTCACCCACACAGATACAGAAATGCGTTCTAGCGTTTGCCGTGTGCCAATAAATATTTGAAGAGGTGCGCTGATCTAAGGAGAATCGATTTCTTTGTTTCCAAAGTATTGCCCCGGCCGCTGCGGGATGCATTTACCTTGGATTACTTGGCTGATAGAGCTTCCTTTTTTCATTTTCATCAAATGTTCAGTTAAAATCCCTATAAACATTGAGGAAAAGTGATTTCCTGTCCTGATATATAACAGGCATAAAGCAGGGACTTCCATGCTGCCGTTAAAAGATGATACATTTTCAATATGTTTTGGATGTGGTACAAGAGTCTTCCTTCTGCTCCTAAAAAACATTGTCACTGAAGATAGGGGAGAAAAACAAGAGTTCTACCATGTTTTATATCGCATAATTTACTTTAACCACAGGGTGGCCACTGTTTATAAATGTTCAGCGTTAGACAGTCCTTATGCAAATACCAGAATGCCTATTAATAGTATCAAGTATCAAATTGCTTGCTTTTAAAATATCAAATCTGGCCTGCAATCAAAATGTCTACGAAAAGGTATTATTTATTTCTTTTTTTTTAGGTTGTTATATCCCAGGTTCAGTGTAAGGCCATCTCCATGACAACTGGAACCGAATTCAGAAGTAATTTAGGCAAAACTTCATCACATCATCACATGGTCACCCTGTCATCTTTTGCCCTCTTTCAGTCTCTTTCTCCTGCAATCATATTGTCACTGGCATTCTCTAATTGCTCTTAGAAACAAACCAAGTGGAATGTGGAAGTGGAATGGTCTGATTCTTGACTGTCAGTCATTTTAGACTCTCACACCCAGACTGATATTCCTTGACTTTTCTCATCCTACTGTTTTCCCATAAGGTTTTGCATTATACATCTTTCTGTCTGAACATACACTGTTTTGATTGTCCCAATAAATAAATTAATTAATAGAATTATTTTAAAAAAAGCATGAGTGGATGGATGAATGGATGGGTGGATGCATGGACGGACAAACACATTAACAGTTGGGTGGGGGGTGAATGATGGATACAACAATATATATGTGGATGGATGGAGGTATAGATGGATTGATGGAGGTATGGATGGATAAAGTTGGGTGGGTGGATGGCTGTATCAATCAATATGGATTCAAGGATGGATGGATGGATAAAAAATTAATAGATTGGCAGATGAATGGATGGATGGATGGTCAAACAAATGAACAGGTGGGTAGGAAGGTAGATGATGGATAGAAGGATGGATGAATGAATGTATGGACAGAAGGACAAATTTTGTTTTGGTGGGTGGGTGGATGGCTGTATGGATGGAAAAATTAATGGTTAGGTGGGTAGATGAATTGATAAATGGATATGGGTCGATGGATTGATGAATTGATAGACAAACAAATTAACAGGAAGGTAGTAGGGAGAATGATAGAAAGGGAGATTAATAGCTATTTGGATGGATGGATGGATGGATGGATGGTCAGACTGACGGAGAATAAATGTGTAGGAGGGTGGCTGAATGGCTGTATAAATAGATTTAGATGAATAGATGGAATAGATAGACAAATGAATAAATGGAGGGATATGTGGATGGAAGAATGAAATAGCCAAAGAACACGGAACACATAAATATTATGACTGCAATTCTTTATAATCTTGGTATCCAGTTTTAAGGAGAGACATTTAAGTGGTGTTCCTTCACTGCAGTCAAATCTGCATTTTATTGTCATTTCAAAAAAACATTTTTCTGGGCATTAACACCAGCATCCCTTCTTCCATCCAGTTCCCCAAATCAATGTTTTTTGCCAAAGATAAAAGGATACAATTATTGAGAAACTAGTCCATTCTGTCTGAGGAACAAATATACAAGCAGTGTAAAAAAGGAAAAAAGAGTCATTGAATGCTATACATTAGGCTCAGGTTGTGTTTAGCCTTTGACCTACGATGTGCTGTTAGGCTTGCTGAAACAACCAAGTGACTCGTGTTAGTAAGATCTGGATGTGTAAATGAAACATTCACAAAGAGCCCTCCATTAAAGGTGATGAATAAACCCAAGTCATTTCACTGGACTTTTCATTTGACCACAATTTCCAAACCTACAGACAGATCGTTTCCAAAAATCTAGTCACAGTGTTTTTGTTCTGTAATATGATAACGGTAATGCTACAGTCTTTCAGGCCACAGTCTATTTCTTATGGTTCTATTAAAACATTAATGCTGGCTCCTGAGTGGAGAGATCTCAAGTTTGAATCCCAGCATCATCAAAGCCATTTCTTGTAGTCCAAGGGATTTAATTAGGTCCGCTCGCTGGGTGGCAGGGTTAGGTTTCCTCTTTCCCCTGTTAGTCAGCAAGGCACTACACAATTATGGGCATATTTTGGCTCATGTACACAGAATGGGTAGTTAGTGAACTCCTTTAAGCACCGTCTAGCTGACGTATGATGAGGAAACTAGAACCATTAACCACCTACCAAGCCCTTGAGTAACCATTGTGACTTTGTCAGAAAGGCACGCTATCCCAAAGTCCAGTTATTGGCGATGCTTGTACTGTGAGTCCCCATTTTTGGTAAAGGGAGTTACTAATTGATTACTGCTGTTTTGATCGTAAACTGCCACGTCCTCATCCCAGGACAGTTTACGAACCACATTCACAATGTGCTCAATTTGAACTGCGTTTCAAGATGCATGTAGTTGTAGAACAAGATGAGTATAGCTAAATCCAGTGCTGCAATGTAACAGAGTACAGAATGAGACTACAAATACTTCGTTACCTTACTTAAGTAGAATTTTGACATATCTGTACTATACTTTGTTATTTCTATTTCTGGTAACTCTGACTTTTACTCCACTACATGTCTTTGCTCTGATACATTTTCCCTAAGCATCTTTCTTTCTCATTACTGCACCAATTCGAGATGGGGACATTATGCCTGTCTTTTGCCGGCCGCCAAGCACAGACAAGTGCTGATCATTGCAAATCTCAATGGACACGGAATCAGTAACTGCTTTTACGCCAAAGGGTCTGAATAAATAAAAATGCGCTATTGGGGCTGCTTGGGAACCACTTCTTGAACTTGGTTTACCTCTTATGCCTACCAAAGGTCACTGAAATATTGGTATTTAAAAACTCCCTGTCCAGCCTGAAAAGCACATAAAGAAGTTAAATTAATATAACTTTCTTCCGGGTGCTCGCACCAAGGGGTCGCCACACTGGACCATCAGACCCAAACGAAATTTGGCAGAGGTTTTACACCGGATGGCCTTCCTGACACAACCCTCCATATGTATATGGGCTTGGGACTGGTGGCTGGGTAGTACGGGGTGTGGTGATCCACCAACAGCGATGCTTGAACTCGGATCTTCAGATCCTCAAATCAATAACCTAGAGCCTTAGCCACCTGAGCCACCACTCCCTTAATTACGTTTGATATTTGACTACAGAAAATATCTGCTACCTTAAGACTTTTACTCAAGTAATATTCTAAAAGGTGACTTTAACTTCTACAAAAGTCATTTTCTCCTAATATAATTGTACTTTTACTTAAGTATCGCTTTCAAGTACTTTACACAAGGCTGGCTAAATCCCAATACTGGGTGTCCTTTAGAAAGAAATCTTTTTGAGTCTGATTCTCTCATGGTTTTCTTCCTCAAGGATTTTCAAGACGTTTTCCCTCGGCACCCTTAGCATGCAGTATATAGGGATATAACGCTGCTTTAAGATTTCTGTAAAGCTGTTTTGTTACAGCTTACAAATCAGATCTCTTATAATAACACTGCAATGCCATTATGTGTCCCATGCAAGTTGTCAGAAGGATATAAAGATTGAAACATTTAATTTGATTTGTAAATTATTACTGAGGTGCTTGTCACTGAAAAAAGATTCCCCAAACAACTGAGCATTGCATTCAATCAAATACAATAAATCAGGCATCATTTGAAAACACCACTGGTACACTTCTGCCGCTGCTTTATTTTGCTGTAGTTTGGTCAGTTTGGGCATGTGTTCCTAATCACTGCATAACTATGAGAGTCAATGTTTGGGTGGTGTTTCTCGCATGTCATCCTGTATGTGTGTGGCTTGTGAAAGGGGGGGAGTAAGGATGGGAATGATGAATTTGAAGAACAAAGCAGTGAATATTCGTGAAGGAAAGCATGCCTCTGCTATTTGAATTTAGGCATAACATTTTCCTCTCTTCCCTGAAAACCGGCGTCGCTGGCCAAGTTTAGGTGATGGGAGTGTTGGCCTCTTTCAGAATTAGAATTTGTGTCTTAGGAATCCCACAGCAAGCCCTTTTTTTAAAAAATTTTTTCATGCATCTTTTTCTTATCAGTTCTGATGCAGGAAATATTAATTTTTTTTTTCTATCAGTGACTAGATTCAGGTCATCTCTGTGCATATGTTGCATGTGTTTGAAGAAATGTCTCAGAGGGTGGTTGCACTGTGCAACAAATCAAAACCCTGTGTTGTCTGTATGCCGGCCAAATGTGTTTAAGTGTCCGTGTGTGTGTACAGAATGCGTGTGTGCTGCTTCCCTAACATACTGCTCAAATGGAAGCGTACCCAAACACAAGCTGGACAAAAACTTAAAAAAAAAAAATTATAATAAATAAAATACAGGTCACGACACATCCATGTACGTAAACAGAACCAGGTGTGCCAGTACTTTAGCCTCAAGTGGAAATGTTTCTGGTGATGTTTGAGACCAGACTGTGTTATCTGTGGCTGAATCTCTAAGACATTAGCTAGTGCTTTTCTGTTATGTTCTATCGAGGACATTGTGCAAACAAAGTGAATATGATGAGAAAGTGATAGGAAAACTTGAGTGGTTGTTATGTTTCCCCATGCTCTAATAGGTTTTCTAAGTATATAAGAATATTCTAATATGGAGACCTGGAGTAATGAAAAAATGTTCCATCAAGATTGGCTGCAAAGCTGGTTTATATACAACACGATAATGCCATCTACAGTAAATGAGCTACAGTTTCAAAACATCACTGATTAATGTCCGAACTTGGCATTGGTGGCTCAGTGGTAGGTTTCTCACCTGCCATGTGGAAGGCCCATGTTCAATTCCCACCCAATGCCCAAACCCCAGCCACTGGATGCAGTGCCAGTCCAAGCATGAATTACATGGGACGATTGCATCAGGAAGGGCATCCGGCATAAAACCTGTGCCAAGTTGTGTGCGGATCAGATGGTCCACTATGGCGACCCCTCAACGGGAGCAGGCGGAAGACCAACAATAACTGGTTATTGTCTGAAAGCACTGTGGTCAAGAAATCAGCAACAGACCTGAGCACCTTACAAAAGTCTCTTCTTGTGTGTACAACACCACAGCAACATGACGTACGTGAGGTTGTGTTTGAGTTGGTGGGAGGAAATGATGGTCTTTCATAGTTTATGAGGTGTAGAGATACAGTATAGTGCGCTCAGAAAGTCTCTCCGCAATGGCCACGTAGAGTAGTAGTAGTAGTAGTAGTAGTGTTCGCGCACTCTCGTTTGGCGCCACCAGTGTGTTGTACGTATCCGAGGAGTTCTTTGCTTAACATCGGCCGTGTGTTTTTGTTTTGAAGAACGTGCTTTTCTAATAGAGCACGTTTTTAAAGCTAGCTACTGTATAAATACACAGATTTAGTTCATGAACAATTTCAGGCTGCTTTTCCGGAGACGTAGAATACCACATCGCGATACTGTGCGAGATTTAATAAATAAATACATGAGTGAGAATAATAATGAGTTTCATTAAATGAAGATTTTCCCATAACCTACTCTACGCAGCCACTGCGACGAACACATATAAATATGCCATTGAAGTAGTTTTTATATATATTAGAAATCTCTTATTTGGTGAGTATTATTTTTTAACGGATTAAAACTCTGCATTCTGGGGTACTTTAACGTTCACGTGTCCAAACATTTTCCCAATTCAAATACAGGGGATTCTTCAGTCAGGGCCAGCTAGTTAGCCCCTAGAGAAGGCTCTTTTGAGCCTTTCTTCAAGTACCATCTGGAGAATCGATGAAGCCAAAGACAGCTGGAGCTCCTCTCCCTGAGCACGGCCAACTCGGAAACTAAAGTTCAAAGCCTGGACATTCAGCTGTAATTACCACCGAAATGAGCCTCCGTGCTTTTAAGAGAAAGACGGTGTAATTTTACCGAACTTTTTATGACTTTGCGGGTTTCACGCATGGTCAAACGCTGGCTTGTCTTGTCTGACGTTGGGAAAGTTCCAAGCGTGGACGTATCCAGCATGCCATCATAATAAACCTGAGCAAATCTGGTTGCCGTAGATATAGAATTTATTTCGAAGTGCTGTCTTTGTGGACTTATCTCCTTATCCTCTTTTCCACCTACCAACAAGCTAAAATTATAACTTTTTCGCATGTTCGTTTGAAAGAAGCTTCCTTTCTGGCCTCCCGAATCATTTATGGTGCATCTGGAGTCCTCCAGGGACCATATTTCCATTCACACTGGCCTTATTTCGAACATGAATCACAAACAGTGTAAGACTCCCTGAACGTGAAGTGAACTCACTGTCAGGTCACTGTGTTCATGGCCTTGTCCCAAGTTTTTATGAAAGGCATGTGCGTGCAACTATAGGCTCTGATGCATTACAGGGTATACATCTTCCTTTTGCACGGCGCTGATTGCAGTTAAGTGCTCGTTTATCTCATTCCTGTACGAACGCTTGCATGAGGTCATCGCGCTTTCCGAATGGGTTTTGGGAGATAAAAGTGTCTCTTTGTTGAATAGTTGGAAGGTCCAAATCGAGCTTGGATGTATTGGATTTTTATTGTTTGTTCTTGGGTGATAAGAGTCACGCTTGAGTTCATGCTTTGTACTTTTTCAAGGTGAACGGCTCTCTCCGGGCCTCCATAGTGCAAGTACGGCTTTTACTGTAAATTTTTCGTGGTTTGATTTATATACGTGACATCCACAAGAACATAATTAACCGTGCTGTAAATTCTTTTACATTAAGCCTTACAAGAAGATTCGCTTAGCTTACATAGTTATATCATGTTTCTGTCAATTTACTTGCTATAGGGTTCACAGTAACTAATACAGAGGCTTGTATTGCAGATGATGCACATAAAAGAGAGTAAAGTTTATTTAGTACTTATGGAAGGAGTCTCCCATTTTAATTGCTTTGGAGCAGGTACTGTAGAGGCTGAGGAGGAGTGCTGCACAATTAATCGCATAAAAATCAAAATTGCCATGTGGACTTTTGAAAAAGGCTGCAATTAATTAAGTAATACACACATAGTGTAAAATTTATGTAAGGTTAGTAAATCATTTAAGTATTTTTTTTTTGACTGTTAATAAATAAATATCGGCAAGCTAAAAAGAAGAAGAAGATGCTAATTACATCATTTTTAACAGAATTTGGTGTTGGTGTAGATAAATAGGTTTGAATACAAAATTCTACTTTTAATAGTTTCATATTGCAATCAAATTGTGTAGCCCTGCGTATTGTGTATGGCATCGACTAATCATCTCGTCTATACCGCTTTATCCTGTATACAGGGTCGTGGGGGGGCCTGGAGTTTATCTCAGGAGACTTAGGGCTCGAGTCAGGGTACTCCCTGGACGGGGTGCCAATCCATCGCAGGGCACACACACACACACACACACACACACACACACACTTACATGCTCATTCACACACTTCAGGCAATCTGGAAACGCCAATCAACCCAATCTGCATGTCTTTGGACTGTGGGAGAAAACCGGAGTACCCGGAGGAACACGGGGAGAACATGCAAACTCCATGCACACAGACCCAAGGCAGGAGTAGAACCCGGAACCTGGAGGTGTAAGGTGACAATGTTAACCACTAAACCACCGTGCAAGTTTGGCATGCTCCTAAGGTAATATTCCTTAGGAAAGTAACAAATTCCTAAGTATTCCTTAGGAATTTACTGCCTTTGAACTTATTACCAACTATAAACTTAACAAATAAATCTTTGGTAATGTTAATTAATTCATGCTTGTTTAAATGTACTAAAATAGAACCTTTTTCCATGACTAAAAATCCGATTTCCAAAATTGCAGTATGTTAAAAATGTTGATATTTCTCGAACTTTTCTCTTTAACATTATTAGAACATGAAAATGTTCTTTAAGGTGTTGTTCGTTTTTGTTCAGTGATGCTTTAAACATCGCTTAACGCAGGTGTGATTATTCGGCTTATTGGTTTAATCAGTACAAGTGATACAATTGCTTATTCATTTCTTAATGTCACTAATGTATAAATACCTAAGTTTATGATCATATATTAATAATTATAAAAGACATAGATCAATAATTAAGCAATATCACACAAGAGGGGGTGCTGTTGTACTGAATATCAGCATGGCTGTGATGCGGTTGCAAAACGGACGGCGCAGCCTGAGTGCCGAAGATATCAGTCATGCTTTATATCAACTCTCATGGAATTCCTCTCATTCTAATTGAACTGCTTGATCAGAAATAACTATTTTATAATCTGCTTTAATGAAACGTTATTCAGTTAAAATATAAGGGCTGTACCAAAAGTAATGCAAAAGTGGGAAGCAATGTTATCATTAACTGGCAGGTCGTTCAGAATGCACGTTGTTAGAGAAACTCACAGTAGTCTCCATGCATTTATGCAATCATTAAACCCAACTCATCCAAATCCTCTCTGAAAATCCCCTTTGTCACAATTGATGGTCTCCCACTGCGTGGTTTATCTTCAGTGCTGGTTTGCCTTCCTTTAAATTTCTTCACCCATCTGTGCACATCGCTCTTGTCAATGGTGTCATCTCCGTGCACATTCTGTAGCACAGTGGGGGACCATCGACTGCGACAAAAGGGGATTTTTAAAGAGGATTTGAAAGTTGGGTTCAACGATAGCGCAAATGCCTGGCTTGTGATGGAGCCTATGTTGAGCCGTACCTTTGTACTGTATAAAGAAAGAGTCACTCCACCAACATGTGCAATGTTAACGTCCGATGTCAGTCAATTTAAAATAAAAATAAAAATTATACCCACTTTTGCATTAGCCATTGTAGTGCTGGATAAACCAGCATGGGGCAAATTGCGGCATGATGTACAGTAATCAGCTTTACCACTTTGTCTCACCATAACGTTCATGGTCATGGATGGTCATGATTCCATCTTTTGGCATCGCACAGAAAAACACACAGCACTTCCATCAAGGATTGTTAGGAATGTTCACTTTCAATACAGCTCTCCTCCACTGCAAAGCAAAACAACATAAAGAGTCTCTTGCTTAGCAGGGAGCATGTCTTAAGTCAGCTAAGAACGTAACGCTTCGCAACGTGTGAAGTTTGTTTTACAGCTGTGTTAATCTCTGAACCGTTGCCCGCTGTCGGTTGGAAACGAGCAGCACGTTGGTGTATCTCGTTGCGCAAAAAAACATCAGACGTCCAATGCAAACGCTTAGGAATGCGACGTTGATATGATTAAACTGGAAAGACCTACTGCACGATCTCCTGAGGGAACTACACTTAGCGCTCCACTTGTAGGAGTTGCATGTGCCAAGGATTTTTTTTTTTTCTTTTCTTCTTTTTTGGCCACTGCACAGACACACAAAGTTTGTCTGAGGATTTTGCATTAAGTGCACTTGCACGTTTCCTAACAACTCCCCTAATGCTACTTTATTCAGTTTAAAATCCAAGAAAGACGCAGGAATTCTTCTGGCAGCAGTGTTTCACCACACCAGGTATCACGTTAATTCTCGGGAGGTATTCTAAAGAATTAAAACGAACATTATGGAAAAATCTTATATTCAGATCGTGCTTAAACTTCTTCATGCATGTTCTTTAGTTGTATCTTAACTGTCCTGTGCTATGGTAGACGAACTGCATATAATCCATGATAACGAATGCAAAGTCAAGCTGAATCTTGAAATGAACGTCATCTGCCTAGCCTGGGGTAATGCATTAAGTTTAGTTTCATAAAATTACATGCCTACAAAGGTCAGGATAAGAAGCTAGCATGACTGGATGTCAACAACAGTTACGTTGTAATGTTATTACTTTATGCCTTAAGTATCATATTTTGTTTCATAGTGCCACTTAACCTTTCCTCTTTTGTCAAGCACCACTGAACAGAACAATCGTTTTGAGTAGAGCCTTTATTTTCAGGGTTTCGGGCTTGTAAGAGCGTACACCGTGTCTTCTTTGGTGAATGTCATAGTGTTACATATTTTGTAGGATTTAGGGTGTTGCTAAGGTGAGTTAGTCTAAGGGGTTCCTTTGGGGTTTCTGTGGGTTGAAAGGTGTGTATGATGGTTGCTACAGTCTTGCTAGGTTGTTACTATATTGTTTCAGCCTAGCAACCACCTGAAACACCATAGCAACCACTTAACAAGACCCTAGTAACCATCTAAAACACCTTAGCAACACCCTAGCAACCACCACAAACATCCTGGTTGGCTTTACAGTAGTGCAGTTAATTGATTAAAAAAAGTTATATAGAATGAGATTAATCATGATTAATCACAATTTTAAAATCCTTTTTAAAAAAAAAAACTTTTATTATAAAGGGGAGTGGTGGCTCAATCGCTTAAGGCTGTGGGTTATTGATCAGAGGGTCGGGGGTTCGAGCCCCAGCACCGCCAAGTTGCCACTGTTGTCCCATTGAGCGAGGGCCCTTAACCCTATTTGCTCCAGGGGTATTGGATGTGTGGAAAAAATCCTTTCACTGTGTTGTAAGGTACATGTTACAATTGAATCATTATCATTATTCATTAAAACTAACAAACTGGTTAAAGGAAACAGATTATGCAGCTTTATAATATCTCAAACATTAACATTTACCAGATGTTAAATTAAAATATCTTGAATGGTAGACTCCTTGCAATAGTAATCATATTGCACACGGGTGCTTCTATAGTGGTGAGTGGATGTCGTTCCAATTGGCTAGAGCAACTGGTAAGCACATGCTTCAGCAAAATGACTTTCTTCTGTTTTTATCACAGCCAGAGTGAGTAAGTGCAGTTGCCATTTGTCATTGGTTTAGAATGCTTTAGACAGCATGTTTTTGTTAAATAAATTTAAAAAAAAGCTAAATAAAGGAAAACCCCCATTTTTAAAAATACCCATGTACGTGTGGACTAGGCCTTTGAACCTGTCCAAATAAACACATATTTTTCTATCTAATCATCTTTAAACATTCAGTTTTATTTTTGTCATCAACTTCTTCTAAAACAAGCCATGTCATTAGTTTGTTAATCTGCAACAGGATTTGGGCCGGTCCATGTTTAGAAAACTAGATGACTCAGTATGATCTGCTGAAATACTTTGCCGGTGAATGAAAAGGTCAAAAAGAAATGATTGAGTAACAGGAAGTATTTGTCTACACAGCGTAACATCAGGAAAAGTTACCTTGTCTAAGTTATACATTTTCAAATCTAGGAATTTCTTCAAAATTTTAATGTATACTTTGATCATTTCTATAGCAATGAAGCCCAAGAATTATGCATTAAAAAGCAACCTAAATCTACTTTTAAAAGTAAAGTTTATTCATAAAGCTGCTGAAGTGAATGCTTTTTTTTGTGTGTACATCCTATTAAAGTGTTAGTATAGTTAGCTTGTGCATGTATGGCATAGTGTTAGTTAAATAATTGTCACCCAAGTTAGTTAGTTCCCTTTGTAACAATCAGCTAGGTGTTTTAAATGACTAGGTAAAATGATTTGTTTAAGAAACTTACTACAGCAAATAATACATTATAACAAAAGTTTTAGTTATAATAGAAAAGTCACTAGGGGCATTTACATAAACCTACTGTAGTATTACACAGATAAACAGAATAATAGCCCAATCGGAATCGGAATCGGAAATAATAATAAAAAATGCATCGTGTAAACTCGATCCGGCATGATCGGAATGAACTTCTGTTCAGGGGTTTTGTAAACCTTTAATAATTTGTTCAGTATGTGAATTTTTGCCATGTAAACACTTAATCTGATTGTTTCTTTCTCGCTGGAATGAACATATATTCTTTCTGCACATTTGCCCCAATGTAGGGGTAACATTAAGTGATGTGACAGGTTTTTGAGACGCACATTTTGCTTCCATTCCTGATCAAGAAACTACATGAGAACTTTCACCCACCTGTCCGCTGGGTCTCTGGCTGAGGAATCTGATTGGCTCGCCATTTTATAGGTAGTAAAAGATCTAACCAATCATAGGCAAGACTGAATTCTCTTAACCAATCAAAACACAGAAGGCGGGATGTATCGAAAAAGGTGGAGAAACTTCTTCTTCTTCTGTTATACTTTTGGCAGATTGAGCAGGTAAATGCACATTTTCTGAGATGAGCATCCATGTAAACATTTCAGCTAGAATCTCTAATCGTAATAATTTTCATCTGGAAACATAGCTACTGTACTGTCACATCCTGAAGTAATGACCTGAGTAACTGCAGGTCACATTGTAATTTGGAGTAGAATGGAAAGACTTTGTTTTTTATGTTTTCAATGCAAAAAAAAGCATTATGTCTAAAATATATTAAAAATAATGTTCTTTTCTGACAATAATAATAAAAAAAATGCATGAACCAGGAATAACTGCTGTGTTCTTCGGTAATAAAAGTAATGAAAATCTCCAGAAAGAAAAAGTATGTAATCCATTCTCGTGTTCAGGGCTGTGTTAGTCAGGACTACATCTTTCTGCAAAAGTGCCTCCTAAGCAAGAACACCACAATGTGCATTGCTCCTGCCTTTAGGCAATAATCCATATATATATATATATATACTCTACTGTATATAACTGCTGAAAAAGCCAAAGCTGGAAGTTTGAGTGTCAACGACCAGAACTCTGCTCAAAGCCTAAAAATGCGATTTTTAGGAATCAGTACATGAAGTCATCCATTTATTCTGCGGCTTCAACTTATCCCCGAGTTACTCCTCTGCTGCCCATATGGCTTTATAATATCCTCACTCACATTCAGCGTGATCTCATCAATGTTTGCACAGTTAGCATGAGATTAGCCATGTGTCACACAGCCTGGCATTCATGTTGGTTTTACTCATCGTTTAAGCACGTTTCGCCCCGAGACACAACCAGCAGTTTGTTCACTCAATCTTGGTTTATTTTGACACTGGTTTCAGGCCTGCACAGCAGTATTTTATGTGAGAAGTTGGCTGTGCCATGTTTAAGCCTGCACATGGTGGTTTTGCTCACACACGCACACACACTTCTGCTGCAAATGACATATAATCCCCTTGAATAGTCACTGATCTTCTTATCATACAGCAACTTGCTGCCTTAAAGCCCTTTATTCTTTTACTGGAGGATACGTTTTTTTTTCAGCGATCATGTGACAACGGATTCGTTAGCCCATCAAATGAGCTTAAATTATTACAAACTTCACAAGATCCCATGATTTAACTTTTAATCCTCCTCTTGTTCTCTTTGCTTTCTTTGTTTCTTTTAATGCAACAAATAGTCTTTGTTTTGTACTGTTAGGTCTTCTAAGGTCTTCTAAGATCTTAGCATGAACACATGCTACATTCACATACCGAACTATACTGGAGATTTCCAAACTATAAAATAACACATATGGAGTTAGATAAATTAAGTACCAACAACACCGACAACAGTTTAAAGAACTGTTCTGGAACACTTCTTGCAAGACATTCTTTTAAGAATGTCAAGTGCATTTGCAAAAGCCATCGAGCTCCATGATGAAACTGTCTCTCATGAAGACCTTCCCAGGAAAGCAAGACCAAAACTTACCTCTACTGTAAGTTAGAGGTAAGTTTTGCACATATTGTGTGCTTTGATTAAAGCACACAATATGGTGGTAAAGTTCATGTATAAAAAAATGATTCCAGAAGACCTTCTTCACAGTTTAAAATTCACCCTGGAATATTCCCGTGAAGAAAAGCTCCATAATTGTGACAACCGGGTCATTCATTCAGGTCGTCAGCTGACTTAATTTTATTGCCACATTCCATAACGCTGCCTCCAGAGGCTTGTACAGTGGCCGCTATGCATGATGGGTCAGGCCTTCCCTCCTTATCCTGACGTGCCCCCCATCACCCTGGAATAGGTACAACCTGGGTTTTTATGATCACATGACCTTTTAGATTTGCTCCAAAGTCCATCAATCTTCATGCTCCCTAGGAAACTGAATGTTTTTTTTTTTTCCTGATTGGTCTCACTAATAAGTGGTTTTCCTATGACCACGCAGCTGTTTAATCCTAAGCTCTCCACTATTAAACATAGTTTTGATTTCTATGATGAACTTTGGAAGACTCTTCTTGAAATGTCTCATTGAAATCATTCTCAAGCTTCGATCCCGTTTTCTTTCCTAAACTGCAGGTCATGATCGCGACGATCCAAAACGACCGCCTCCCCTCAATAGACGAACCTCAGGTTTTCTTTGAACCTCACGTACACTAGATTACAGCGTGTCAAAATAATTGAGACCTTGTTAAAATTATTAAAGAGCTACTTATTTATACGGATCGATGTTGAATGATGTGCGTTTCCTTTGCGTTGTTTTATGTGGCTCTATTTCCATAACCAGCGAGCCCTTTGTGCCTCATCAGCAGATTTCCCCCCTCTAATAGAAAAGCCATAATATGACCAAATTGTCTTTAAGCTGCGCTAGACGTTTTCCCGTCAGCCCAGGGTCTTCCTTTTTGCCAGATACAACGGTGGGGAAGCAGGCTGTCTAGACAGATAGTCTTTGATGTGTTTTTGTTGAAAATACTCTACTGTCTTCGTCTGTAATTCTGTATTTATTTACTCCAACCAGCGTCTCCAAGTCCTGGGGTCTCATCCTTTATTTCTGTACACACACACACACACACACACACAGACTCTCTCACGCACACACGTTTGTTTTATTATCCTTTTGAGGAACTTCTGTTGACATAATTACAGTACTAATGAAGCTGGATAACGCTATGCCTACATGAAAATTCAACTCAGACATTAATTTCAGTAACTAAAACAAACTTAAAAAAAAAACGTATAGTTTCCATTTACGTTGCTGTATATATGCACATATTAAATTTGACATGATTTGATTTTTAATAAGCAGCTATGTGCCACCCATCCACACCTCTGTCCACTGCCAGTGTTGCCAGATTAAGCCGGATCCCCCATAACTATGCTATTTTTGCTTCATGCCAAAAGAAAATGGCCATGGGCTGGAGGTTGTAATTTGTCAAAGTGACATTTCAAGGCTGATTTACAGTGAACTGGGGTGAGTTTTCAACCGCAATTTGGACTGGAAACAGTGCATCAAATCTGGCAAGAACTTATTGAACTTGCTGAACCTCTTGTCGAACAGTCATTATAAACTCTGAAGAAATCAGATACTGAAAGACGCTGTTGCTTGTTGCTTGTTGTTATTGTTGTACGTAATTTAAGACTATTGCGGGGTTGGAATGGTGCTTTCAACAAGACACGTTGTTACGAGGCGGAGGCGACGGTTGTGAGGGAAAAGCTGCATGAGATGACATGGTGAAGAACCCACGCTCTCCTGGGTGACACTGGATAAGGGGATTAGGAATCACTACAGTATGTACAGGTAAGAGAAGTGTAAAGATAAACAGTTTCTTAACAGGATATTAAGTATAATCCGATTGGTAATCCCTGATTTAGCACAAGACAGTATTTATGATTACAGCAACAGCTCTTGAAAAAAAAAATCTGTTCTATACACAGGACAGTATACATGTATCTAGTGTTTTGAGGTAATATCATAAACAGGAGCTGGAGATTTAGGCATTAAGCTGTTTTTGGAAATTGCAAATCTTTTGCATGTTTGTGTTCAATTAAGCCCACGAAAAAAGACCACGAAGTTCCCAGAGCATCCTAAAAATATTGAAGAATGCAGTGGGAATGGGGTCAAAATGTAGAAAATGGATCCAGTATTTACACTAATTTCTCAGAAATATAGACGTGCTGATAACCTGCATGCCATAAACGTGGTAATGTGGTCGTCCACAACATGGCCTGGACCTACCATGGCCATAGCACAAGCCTGGAGATGTCATTATGAGAACTCTATTGACATAGCAACAATGCAGAGACACCCAATGACAACCCAGTCAGGACGCCATACAATCTTTCCCGTCTGCGGCACGCTTGTAAGAGGTGTTCGTTACGCCTTTAACTCATTAATGCTGTCGTTACTACGCCGTTATGAGGTTCTTCTTGCGTCTTGCCTCGACCATATTCTGCAGACTTTGTGGAACATGTCCAAAAGTCAGGAGAGACACTATCACGCCCTTACCGGTTTCTAATGTGTTCCTGGCAAGTTCGTTCTGGGTTCACCCAATTTTCCGAGGACGTAGTAGGAACACGGCTAAGGGTGGTGGGGTTTTACCAGCCGAAGTTCTGCAACTTAAACTAGAACACACTGTCGCCTTGCATCTTCAGGGTCGAGGGTTTAATCCCTGGTCTGTGTGCATGGGGTTTACATGTTCTCCTCCTCTGGTTTCCTCCCACAGTTCCCAAATTCCCAATAGTTCTGTGAATGAGCGTGTGAGTGTTTGTGTATGTGTGTGTTCCCTGCGATGGATTGGCACCCCGTCCAGGGTGTACCCCATCCCGTGCCCTAAGTCACCTGGGATAGGCTCCAGGCCTCCACGACCCGTTTTTTTTTTTTTCTTCCTGCTTATTTATATAAGATACTGTACTTTTCTAAACTTTTTGAGTGGTAGATATTCATACTGTAACTCATGGTCTTACTATGCAAAGAACTCTTCATAGATTTTTTTTGGTATTTCACTTTTTTCTTTAATCAAGTGGGTTTTATTGAATAAAAGGCAATTAAATTAATACAATTTCTGCAATAGTATTTCTTAGTGTTATTCATGATTGTCACCTTGAATGTAATTCACTTAAAACCGTTGTACGCACCACTGATTGTTATTAATTCAATCTCGCTATTGTGTGGCTCACTTTAACTAATAAAGAACTTAACGACCCCCTCATTCAGCGTTGGACAACCAACGCTTTCATCCGGTCATGGACCACTAACTTGCCCTGCTCCTCTAATGAAATCTCAGCGTGCGGAACAGTTCCACCCCCTTGTTTTTGGGCCGTCTCACGTTAGACCCTTGCATTGTTCTTGCAAGGAAGCATCTGGCATGAAGAAACAGATGCTGACAGGTTTATCTAGAGATGTGGCAAAAGCGTTTGGAGGCGTATCTTAGAGAAAAGGCTGTGTTTTATGTCACAGGTGCTTTCAAAGTCTTGCCTAATACCGTACATAAACACAAAATCATAACAATCTATTTTTGATTGATGAACCATGTGTGTTTTGACATGGACGGTCGATGATGGACACGCATCAGCGATAAATCTTGTGTCACGGGATTTCGTTAACCTCCGTATATAGAGCAGTGTCTGGTGCGTGACATGTATCTGAGCTGAAATATGTTTCACCGTGTTGCGTAACCTTGCAGCGAGACAACGTGGGTGGAGATGGGGAGAGAACAGGCCCGGGGATGATCTCGGAGGAATGTGCCCTGAGCTCTGAGCTTTAACTTCTTTTTTGGGAGGAATAGCACCTGGTCAGCGCAGAATCTCAAACATGCGACATATGATGAGATCGAATTATTCCCAAATCACTACGTATCACAACTTAATATTTGACATCACCTACAGTATAGTTAAAACCATAAGCAAATGCCGTAAAATGATCATCAATCCCTCCACAAAAACTCCATCCATCTTTTGTCTAAACACTTAATCTCCTGTTATACTGAACTTCCAGTCTCACACAGTATGATGCAGATCGATCCCTGCTATCCGTTTTCACCCAAAAGAGGATGGGTTCCCTGTTGAGTCTGGTTCCTCTCAAGGTTTCTTCCTATTACCATCTCAGGGAGTTTTTCCTTGCCACTGTCGCCATCGTCCTCGGCTTGCTCATCAGGGACAGTCTTATCATTTTGATGCATACACGTTCACATCTCATACAAACTTAAATAATTCTTTTGATTGTGTAAAGCTGCTTTGCGACAATGTCGATTGTTAACATTGCGCTATACAAATAAAATTTAATTGAATTATCCTGTCTAGGGTTTCAGTGGGCCTGAAGCCTATCCCAGAGACCTAGGTAGGGGCGCCTTGGATGGGGTGCCAAACCTGGTCAGGGCACAAAAACACAAGGCAATTTGGAAATGTCATCAGACTATGGGAGGAAACCAGAGTACCCTGAGGAATCCCATGCACAGAACATGCAAACTTTACACACACTGGAGGTGAAATTCCAACCCTTAACCCTGGAGGTATGAGGCGACAGTGCTAGTCACTAATACACCATTCTGCAGTTTAAAACAAATTTAAAGAAATGCATTCAGGTATATTTATTAAGGCATTTAGTTCTGACTTCTGAATTGTCCATATGGAAATGCAGTCTGATCAAGCCTAAAAATAATTATTAATAATTAATAGTAATCAATAATCATTACTATTTTGTTTTATTTCATAATATGTCCTATGTGTCAGTGTTTCTTAGGAAAAATAACAGATTTAAGAGCATACAGTATACTGTATCTTTACATTTGAGATTACATATTGCAACTTTTTCATATTTTTAAGCCACATCTCGCTGCCTATAACAATTCTTTTGATTTAACCCAAAGACTTATGAAGACTTGGTCAATGAAAATAAGAACGTATCAAGACTTACCAATTGAAGACAAAGACTTAAATATCGAAGCCGAACAAATTACGAAGATGCTGAATGAAGACAAAGAATAACGACGATTTGATGATTGAAACCGAAGGCTTACAAAGACTTAGGAAAACGTGTTGATTGAAAAAGAAGAAGACTTCTGGATTGAAATCAAAGGGTTACGAAGACTTATTCGAAGCCTTAAGAAGATTTGTTGATTGAAGACAAAGACTTTTGGCAGGTTTAAGCACAAGCGGGGCATTTATGTGATGGGATATCATTCATTAGGCATTCATAAAATAAAAACATAAAAGCATGAATATTCAACGATTCGAACAATAAACACTTACTGAGGATGTGAGAATCAGTTTACACAAAATAGCAAATACACTAAACTGTATACTCACTGGATTAAAGTCAGGAATTACGTTACAGGTTAAGTCAAAGTACAGGTTAGTTTTGCTCGCCAGATTTTACATTTCGGCAAATAAATACTTTACACTTTGGATAAATACTGATCCTTCAATGGAATTGGGAAAATGTCAATCCAAAATAATGTTTTAAAGCACTTTAACGAACACTATCCAAGCTGGTGACTTCAGTTGGAATAAAAAAACAAATTGTTTTGCTGTAAAACCATGTGGCCGGTGGAGTTATTTCCAGGGCTGGCAGGGAAGTCCTGGTGTCACAATGAGGCTGAGGTTTCCCTCTTTCTTACTACATTACATTACTAGAATGCACATTGCACTATTATAAAAATAGGATTTTGATTATGTTTTTTTTTTCTTCTAAGAACATTCTCGTAAACAAAATCCCACGGGTCGTATCTCAGCCATTGAACATGATACAGCAATAAACCTGGAATTGGACAAGAAATCTGAAAATGTGCATAACATTTGACAAATACCTGATTGGATGTGATGGGTCGCACATGTTTGAAGGATACCAATAGATAAGCTCACTCCCTCATCATCTATAGCGCTTCATCCTGTAGAGAGGGTGGTGGGGGACTTGGAGACTATCCCAGGTGACTTAGGGCACCAAGCGGGGTACACTCTGGACAGGGTGCCAATCCATCACAGGGCACACACACACTAACATTCACACTATGGAAATATTTTGGAACGGCAATTAGCCTGATCTGCATGTCTTTGGACTGTGGGAGGAAACTGGAGTACCCGGAGGAACCCCACCAAGCACGGGGAGAACATGCAAGCTCAATGCATACAGACACCCAGGAGGGAATTGAACCCGGACCCTGGAGGTGCACAAATTCTGTACATGTTATAAATTGTTCAACTAGCCGTTCAATACTGAATTGCTTGTGAATGAAACAGAGGTAAACCCTAACGCCCCACAAATCTCTCCAGCACTGGATTTGCCTTTGTGTTGGTGTAAAAGTGGCTTAGTGCTTGGTTATCGAATCTTGAGTCAATGAAACAGATTGTAAATTGCTATGTCAAGTTACAGGTCAAGTCCCTGAAGAGCCACAGGAGCCGTGTGTGAGTGAGAGTGGGCTGGATGGAATAAAAAACGAACAGGCTTTCGTTCTCAGGATGTACAGCCGCTCTACGCAGAACACTTTGCTCGCACCAGTTTAGACTAGAAATACAAACGCATTCAGACATTTTCCTTCTAGATATTAATTATTATTCATTTGATTTATGAACTGTGAGTAAAGAGGCTGAAAAAGTATTCCGACAGAACATTATGTATCTCATTACTTTGTGGGCTTGATTTCAGTGAACACGTCTTGAATCTTCCATTGTGGTGACATACATTACCGAAGACACAGGGTCTGAAGGTGTTAGTAAATGTAATTAGAAATCACTCTAGCGTTTTAAAGCTAGTCTACGGCGTATGCTGGAACAGCTTTCATAAACTAGGCCCCTAGTCATTTCCTTTTAGACTGACATTTCTCTTTAGGAGGTTGAATGGAGACCAAGACCCCGTTTTATTCAGTGTCGTGCAGGGAAATGTCAGTCGAGAATGAAAATCATGGCTTAACAGACTGAACCTTAAGGCTGACCAGCAGGGTCTGGTTTGGCAACGCTGTCCCATCTGAAAACTCGCGCATCGTCGGCTGGAATCCATTGGAAAAAAAAAAAAATCAAAGACACGGACTTTGCCCCGTTAATGTTCTTGTCATCAGTTTCATATGGCTAAGCTGTTTTATGTCAAAATGTTCTGGAGATGATGAGATATTCCCTGGCAGTTAAAACGTCAGCTGATCCCAGCTGAAAACTTCTATTGTGGGAATGTCTGCTCTGTTGCGAAGCTGCACACGCTGGAAACACGCTGTATATTTTACTTACATTACAGTAGGATAATACTACTACTACAGTCACAGCACTCCTGAATTCTTAAATCTGATTGGTCGGAAAGGTGTGTTTTGCCAGTTTTATTTTATTTTTTAACTGCAGCTCTGACATTCTCTGTGTACAGTATAAAACATTTAATCTTATCATGATGTTATACTGCAGTTTCCATAGTAACAGCTGATTCACTGGGAATTGTATTGCAGATGCTCTACATAAATTAAATTGATAAGAAAATGAAATAGCTAATAATACAGATTCAATCATAAATCAAATTAAATTCATAACCATTGATATTTTGAAGCTCATCCTTACGAAGACCATTTTTAGAAGGAGTCTCCAGTGTCAGTCTGACAGTTTTCCATCATTCACAGTTATCAGGGTGGCACAATGGCGTATTGGTTCAAGTCAAGGGGTCAAGTCCCGCCTTTGGGTCCTTGTGTGGCGTGATGCTCCATGCTTGGAGGGTTTCCTCTGGATTTTCCTGTTTCCTCCGAAGACATGCAGAGTAGACTAATTGGCATTTCCAAATTGCCAGGAGTGTGCGAGTGTGTACATATGCATGCTTGTGCCCTCTGATGAACTGGCCTAAGTCCCTGGTTTAGGCTCCAGGCCTCCCGCAGCCATGT
Organism: Heterobranchus longifilis; assembly: GCA_028570985.1. Lineage (NCBI taxonomy): Eukaryota > Metazoa > Chordata > Actinopteri > Siluriformes > Clariidae > Heterobranchus > Heterobranchus longifilis. Next base: position 26,189,892 of record JAOVVB010000050.1, on the reverse strand, counting down.
ACAGGATAAATTAAAACTTCAGGGCAATGCTGTAATTGAAAAATAATCAACTTCAGGCTGCTAACAGTAACTCAGTAACTTTATGACCCTAAGGTTGAAAATGTTCCTACAGCAACACATCCCCAAGAACATGATTATATTATTAGTCCTCATATTAAAGCTTCTTAACAAAGAATTTTAATATCTGGTGCGCACAAGCTGTTACTGGTTTAAATAAAATAAATAAAATCACATGTACCAGATTGGGTTGTCAGATACATGGACATGCCATGGCTTATTTATCAGCATATGAGAGTCAGATATTCTGCTTTTGAAGTCTCTCCAGAGAAGTAGTGTAGCATCAGTGGTACAGAAACCTGACTCGTTGCCCAGTCCGGGTTGGAGCTGGGTGGTTGAGATGATCTCTGTGAAATCGGCATTCTTTTCGTCAGGCTCCACCATGTGCATAAGCTTCGATCGGCGCTGCGTCACGTTAAAGGGGAAAAACAAGATTTGCGCTCGCGGAAAAAACCGTTCAGTCTTCAAGGTCCTTTTTTATTTTAATAATGACTTTAGTTTGTGTGGGCTTTTTGAAGAATGTTTCTATGGCTAGGAGGGATCTAAATAGGATGTGTTTCTAATTGTAGAGAAAGAATTATGTATTATGAAGTTAAAAAATATCATCTGGCCTGGAAAGATAACGAGTTTGGATGGTAGATAGATAGATAGATAAATAAATAAAAAAAAAATATATATATATATTTACAGTATGGCTGTTAGTGTTTAGGACTAAAGCGGGGATCTGGATCAAATCTGACATGTTAAAGTTGCTTTTGGGAACGTCATTCACATCCATCCTCAGATTGTCCCATCCTACTCCTTATTACGGCCTGCCTTGTTCTTGTTTCTGAAATCGGAGGCATCGTTGTAACACGTCTAGATGTCCTCTCAACTACAAATGCTTGGTGATGTTCTGGAGCAGTTTTTCATTTGACATACATTCGACTATATTTGGCAAATGGGACACAAAAGAGGACAGGAAAGATGGGGATGAGGTGAAAGGTCATGATGGCCCAGCTGGCCGTCTGATTGACCCCTGACCCCGACGCTTACACGGTAGCCCCCATGTGATTGAATTGAATGCCGAGGTCTGTCCAAGATTTAGGCTGTGGATCATTAATCCTAGTTGGCTTACAGTAATTTATACCAGAGCAGTGTTAAATTTTAAATCTAATATGTTGTTTAATTTTCTGTTACAGCAGCTCTGACAGTAGATCCGGTCTCAAAGGTTTATAATAACGCACTCATTTGTTTCTAGTGGGGGAATTAATTCAGAGGAACTTGCATAACAGGAATTAATGGGTTTCGCAACCCATTCCACAGTATTAACTGGAAATCTAAATGGAATAAAAAAGTAAGCCATTGTTAATAGCAAAATAATGGGATTGACAAATTGCTGAGGAATAAAATTCTTTGCATTGTGCTGTTTTTAGAAACCTTGTTGTTTTATCGTAACAACCCTAATTTATTCTTACAGAAAAAAGTTAAATTAGGCCCTTTAGATACAAGATATTTCCGTTTTACAAATACTAGCATGGGTATGAATGTAAGGGGCGTTCAAGTCAAACCGGGACTTGTGATGAACCTTCTCATGCGTACAACCGATTGACATTTACAAAATACTTATGATGATGAGACTCTTACCTCTTACTTAGTAAAACATTTGAATGGCATAAACGTTTTAAAAAAGGCCGTACGACTGTGAATGACAATCCCGTCCGAGGTGGCTCGGAGCCACCTACAGTCGTTCAAATAAACATTTAGCAAGTGGAACCTCTGATCCTGGTCGACAGATAACTCGCCAACTTGCAGAAGAGACGCATCTGTTTAAGGTAACTGTACACACAATCATTGTACACACCAACACCACTTGCACATTACAGGGAGTTATTGCCACATCCACATGTTTGGGTTAATAGTTAAAGGAGTTCCTGGGAGGCCGGATTTGAGACGTGAACCAGTCAGTCTGATCATGGCTTCTTTCCATATTAATGTTATCAAAGCACTAGTGAAGTAAGTGCTGGGATAAATGCATTAGTGTAGCAGGGGATTATATAGAGAAATAAAGATAGTTTTTACTCTCATAATTTTTGTTAAAAAAAAAGAAAAAAAAAAGCTTTAGTTAATGTGATTAGAGGAAAAGATCTTGTGTTTGTAGTGCAGACTTCATATCAGGTTTAAAAATATTGCATAAATATGTTCACTGTAGGTATGAATATATGTCTAAAGGAGAACTTGAAATTGGAGAACTAGGAAGAACAATAGTTTTTTAGATAATAATTTGTTAGATAAATTCTCTTCTAAGTATCTAAGCACGTAATGTGTCTTAGTGGCAATATGTATCATGATTATATTGCTGTTACTTACGTTTACAGTATATTAAGTGATGATAAGAGTGGGTTAGTGTTACCGATGTCCTTATTAAGCTCAGGTTTATGCCAAAGTTTACTACCTAGAAAGACAGATCCAAAATGGCCATTCTACAGTAGGCAATCCTATCAGATTTATATGAATCTACTGTGGTCCCAGTGGTTTATTTTGTTTCTAGCAACACTCCTGTTTTATGATGAATAAATGTCTGAATACATTTCTTTTTTTGTCAGTCAGTGTTAAAATACAAGCCAAAAAAATTTCATTAAAAAGTTACAGTAACATCTGGAGGGAATTCCATCTAGTCTCCACCCAAAGATAAAAACAAAAAAGAAAACGCAGTTTGTTTCCTGTGAAAAATTGCACTTGCATGACCAACAGTGGTTAATCAACCTCTGTGACAACCAGCTAGAAGAGTCGATTGAAGCACGCCATGCCGAGGAGTCAGGAAACACTACCGTGCGCAAACTGTTTGCAAAATGTTTACAATGTCAGGTCAACTGAACGAAATCACAAAAACCAAACAGACTATAGGTTAGATGTAAAAACAGGGGGAAAAAAATACCCCATTTGACATTTAAAATGACATCTAGGCTTACGAGAGTGAGGCCAACATCCTGTCTATTTCCAAACCTGCTAAATGTTGAGATCATAACAAAAAGTCCAGTCGTGTGAAAAATGCTAAACATCTGGGGTACAAGCGCCCAGCCTTACGCCATGCGATATCGCAATTCTGGCTCGGGTTCCCGGTGCAGACAGTAATTACCCACCTGGAAGGGGTCCGCGATCAAATGAGCTGTGCTGCCTTATCAACCGATCAGTGATAGCCATGAATTTAGAAGGAGGTCCCGTCGTGCAGTTTTTCCTCTATAATCTCAGTTATCTTTCGATCAACCAGAAAGCCGACGACGTCAAATACTTCAAGACTCGTCTCGATTGTTGGGTTTCTTCTGGAGCAGAACCTGTTCTGGCCTCATACCATGAGTGAAGGGTTCCCCACCAAATGGACTGTATAGGAAATGTCCAGAATATGGACAATTCTGATAACACATGCTGGCATGAAGTTCAGTCTTTATATCCACGATGCTCTTAGATATCATAGCATCATGGAATAAGAGTAACCTAATGTACGTTCATAGGGTTTGCAGTTTGGTCCATGAGCCATGTTTTCATTTCATAAACTGCTGGGAAAGTTTTGACACAATACATGAACCAGGGCTGGAAATTCATTGTGTATAGTAGGCCACAACTCCTGCACTATTACAGTTACAGGGGAAAAAATCGATTTCAATTACTGTGTTTCAAATTTGGAGTGGCATTTTCAATCTAAAAAGGATGTCATCGCTTGTGTTACACTTCAAGCTAGATATTTAATTTGGATGAACAGAAAATCAGTAATGACTTGAACTCCTACTTTTATTAAACATGTTCTTCATATTCTAAGCAACAAAAAAAAAACTTTGAAAAGAATAGCAAATTTTCTAGAATTTTGTGATTATTTGTCCATATATTTTAGTTATCTAAAATATAACATGTACCCTGGAAACATTATTTTATTAATCTTGGCAGTCTTTTTCATCATATTTACTCCGCCCTTGACTAAATTGGAGTTGCTCATTTGTGGAGGAACAGAAAGTCTAGACAATATTTATATATAATCTGGTAGCCAAAACAAAACGGACATATTAACTACAAAGGGCGTTCATGTCAAACTGGGACTTTTGGTATGGGACTTTAAAAGTTTTCTCTATATGCCAGAGTCATGATCAGGCTGTGTGCTTCACATCAGCTTTCCAATTAAACGCTAATGGCCCTTTAATTGGAAAAAATGATCAAACCGGTTTGATCATCAAAAGAAGGACAATGGGTGACCTCATACTGGAAGTTATTGTCACATCCCCCGTACAGTCCTGACTTCTCTCCAAGACATTTCCAAGTGTTTGGACCATTAAAGGAGTTCCTTGGAGGCTTGACATGAACATGCAGTCTGATCATGGCGTCAGCGTACTGAGAAACCTTTCTACCTTGATAGTATCCAATAGTGATGGGTCGTTCATGAACTATTCGTTCTTTTTGAATGAGTCTTTAACGTGACTCAGAAGAACGAGTTTGAATGTACGAGATTCAAAGAACTAGAGAATTAGAGTCGCATTGATGTAGCAGGGGATTATATACAGTAGAACAATATAGCAACTTTTTACTTACATAACTGTGATGATTAATTGATGATATGCTGATTGTTCAGGCCGACGGGAAGGCTGCGCTAACTCAAACAACCACTGTTTACAACCCTGGTGAGCAGAAAGACATCGCAGAATGCAAAACAGGTCCATCTTTGAGGCAGATGGCCTACAACCGCAGAGCACCTCATTAGGATCTGCTTCTGTCAGCAACGAAGAGGAATCTTAAGCCTCAGTGGGCACAAACTCAATAAATAATGGATAGCTAAAGATTGTAATAACTTTGCTTGGTCTTTCCCAATCGATCCAGTTTCAGTGAGCCTGTGCTGACTGTAGCACATCGCTAGGTGTTTTATTCCTTACTTCACACGCTTAACACTACTATTTAAGATGTAATGTATACATACAGTACTGGGCAAAAGTACAAAACTTTGTTCTACATGTTTAGTTTATGATTTCCTTATTAAGTCAAAAATTATTTCCAAACAATAGTATTCCAGGAAAAAAATATATATAAAAATTAGCAGGAAAAGATCTGTAGGCCTGAAAAAAAGCAGCATATTATGTAAAAGACCAATTTTCAGACAAAAACAAGCTTAAAAAAAGCTTAGATATATAGATAGATAGACACTTTACTGATCCTGTGGGGGAAATTATTGTGAAAAACTGCTGGGTTTTGCATGCATGAAGAAAGAAGGAGGTGCGAAGCAAGTCCTCAAAAGCACCATGGCTGGTTCTGCAGGACGGTCAATGAAACTGAGCAGATCATTCTTTTTGTATAACTGTATTTGAGACTATATTATATATATCAAAGGGTCAGCATAATAGCTGGGGTTCGATTCCCACCTCGGGTCTATGTGTACATGTTCTCCTCATGTTTGGTGGGTTTCCTCTGGTTACTCTGGTTTCCTCCCATAGTCCATGCTAAGTCATGCTAATTTGCATTTCCAAATTGCCAGGCCCCTCGCGACCCTGCACAAAGGATAAAGATGAGGATCGTTATAACACTAATTATTGACTTTTTGTCATTAATTACTGCTTACTGCTTTTTATTGTTTTTTTTTTTCTTAATTGAAACTTTTTTTGACAACATCCTTGCAGTTAGCACTGTCACCTTGCACCACCAGGGTCCGGGTTCGATTCCGGGTCGTTCTCCCCGTGCTTGGTGGGTTTCTTCAGGATACTCCGGTTTCCTCTCACAGTCCAAAGACCTGCAGATTAGGCTAACTGGTGTTTCCCAAATTGCCCATAGAAGTGTAGGTGTACCCCGCCTCATGCCCTAAGTCTCCTGGGATAGACTCTGGGCCCCCTGCCACTCCGAATACAGGACAAAACCGTGTAGACGATGACGTTGAGTACTGTATAACAGCCGCTTATTATTAATAAATGGAAACGTTCAACCGCATTGACAGTTTGTATGAAATTTCATAGTGAGAAAAGACTCATTTTGTTCTTTTGTTTTAATTTATGTCAGACTTGATGAAACGTCCATGAGGATTTTATTACTGTAATTCACAGCCCTCCTTTTTTTTTTTTTTTTTTTTTTCTTTTGCTTCCTGACATATCGAGGATGCTAAAAGTGGCACACAAATCACATATGTACAATTCTCCTGGAAGTGAACCGTCACTATAATTTATAAAACATCTGGGAGTTGTTGAAATTGTGTCCTGTTGGAAGCCGGATAAGCAGTTTACCATAAAGCACATTGCAGAGAAGCGAGAGCCTTTTTTTTTTTTTTTTTTCCAATCCGGCTTAATAATATTTTTCTCCACTTGGTTAGCATGCACCTAAACTAAGCTCATTTGTTTGTCCGGACACGCTGTCGAGTACTGATGATTGTGCGCCAGCTCCTAACCGGACAGTCAGCTGTTCATGTCCTGCTCTGATTTCCATCTAGATTCAGCAGTGTTTTGTCTGATTCAGCCCACCGCATTCCAATGAATCATTGCACAATAAAATCAGACTTCGCTGAAATCATTTTGTTTGCGCTGGGCAGAAGCCCTGAGAACAAAATTCTATCAAAGCCCATATTTGGAGCGGCTTAATAACGAGTTTTTCTCGAAGCAACATTTATGATTCAGCTTCCTTTGAAGGGAAAAAAAGAAAAGAAAAAAGCCATAGGAAAGTAGACATAACAAAACCACACAGCGCTGCAAATTTTAAATGCTAACAAGGATAATTATTGGTTTACATCCAGACTGGGCTTAATTAATCTCACTTTCAGACACACTCACAGCTGTGCAAGCCTTAGCACACACAAACGTGCATTAGGCACTTCATCCATCAAAACACATGCCTCCCCGAGTGTCCCTACACCTTATCATTATTCCGGTGTAGATCCTTTACGGAATCGAGAAGAAAAAAAAATCTGATTTGTACTAGATGTCTTAATTATTCTTAATCAAAGGTTACGCTTGTACATCTTTTAGACACAACTTTGGCAGCGTTTAGAGGATCTTAAACTACGATTTTTTTCTTTTCCCCTGGCCCCATGTGTACGAACCCGTTCATCTGTTTACTCACTAATGCGCCTGCCAGCGAAACTACAGAGCTGAATCTAAACACACACTGTCTACGCCATCTACATTACCCGAGTGTGTTTTTCTGCTTGGACTGCAGCAAAGGAGCAGTGACCTCCTTTTAGACAAACCCGTATCTCAAACCTATCTGTTAAAGGCAGCAGAGTGTAACCGTGTTTATGGCATGGGCCTGAAACTGTTTATGCGGAGCGTTTCGGTAAACCGAGATTATTTCATTTGACCCACACGCTCTTGACTACGAGAGACTCTCGTCTCGGCGTCCGCTCCGTTCCACGACACTCCAAATGATTAATTTCTGCAGTGAGCGGCTGCTACAGCGTATCGAGCGTTTCGGACTGGAGAGGTTTGAGAGCCAGCCGTACGCTATAATGATGTTTGTATCATCCTTCACATAGGAATGCGGGGAGTGTGTTTAACAGGTTTATTGAGCCGGGAAAAGTCCTTGAAAATGAGATAACGAGCTTAATAAAGTAAAAGTACTCTGCGGCAGGTAGAAGTGAATTAAACAGGATTTGGTTTTGAGTACGGATGAAATGAGTAAGACCAGGGTTGCCATGTCAACAGTTTTCAGTTAGATTATGGTACCTGGTTGATGTTTGTGTGTGTGTGTTAGGGATTTGCGGGCTGTTGTGATTTTTAATTCAAACAATGGATTATCAGGTAAACTGGTGTATTAGAGAAAGGCTATGTTCATTTGATA
>JAOVVB010000050.1:26157592-26168358 GCA_028570985.1 Heterobranchus longifilis | reverse complement strand
TCCTGTGCCAACACTTTCGGATGCGCTTCAGTGTTTCCATCTTTTCACTCCTGAATCTTAAGTTATTTGTTTGAAGCCTTCGTCCAGCCCTTTCTAAAAAGACAACACAAACCCCTCCCGGCCAATTTCTGCCCTCACCTTTACTTTAATGGAGTTCTCATTGTGTCACACTTCCAAAGGAAAAAAAAAAAAAAAGAAGAAGCAGAAACAGCTGCTTCTTCGTAGGGGTCCAGCTTTCGCACTGTCTCGATTTCTCACCCGCGGTGAAAAGGATCGAGTGACCATTTAGGCAGAAAAACATTGTCCTTTTGGGGACGATGGAATGATCAGAAATTGTGGTTTTGTTTGTGAATTATCTTACATGTGCCTGTAGACATACTGTATCAGCACGTGTTGTGTGTTTAAGCCTTGCTGCGTGAGGGAAAAGCAAGTAAAGCACCGTGGATTTATGTAGGAATTCAGGAACATAGATGTGAGAAAAGTTTCTGGATTATTTGACCCACTTACGCTCGAGACATTGGTGAACTTCTGAACCGGCCAACAGATGTCTGTTATTATGCTCACAAATGCGAACGGACTTTTTTTTTTAAAAAAGTACAGGCGCATGTCTTTAGAGTCTGTGGTCCTGAGCTAAAGGTTATAATTAAGGTTTGTTGCACTCTTTTTTTAAAAAAAAATAATAACGTTTTCATCTACTACCCTAAAGGTATTTTTTTTGTTTGTAGAGAAATAAGAGAAGTTGGGTCGCATGGTAGCATAGTCGGTATCAGTGCTACCTCTGTAGCTTTAGGGTACTCCATTTGATTCTGGACTGAGGTTGCTGTCTGTTTTGAGTTTCACAGGTTTTCTGCATTTCTGAGAGGTTTGTTTTGAGGTTCTCCAATTTCCGTCATTCTCCCAAAACATGCCTGCTGATAGACAGGTTCTAAATTCCACCTAAGTGTGAGTGTATATGGATGTATATGCATGGTGCATACACATACACATACACATAAGCTGGCATCCCATTTGGCATATGTTCCCCAGTCCTTCAGGTATAGCCACCGGATCCTTCATGGCTATTATTTTTGAATATTAGTCAATCGGTTTTTAAATACAATTTTAAAATACTCAGATTTACTTGTATTATAAAAGTGCAATATTAGACTAAAGAAATGCATGAACTGGAAAATGCAGTTTTATAATGTCTTTAACATTAACATTTAACAATATTTTTTTATTAAAATCTCTCAAACAGGACCACAAGTGGCTGGGTAGTATGGGGCGTGGCAAACCACTGACATTGGGACTCGAACCCGGATCATCAGATCTAAGGATCGATACCCTAGAGTCTTGAGCCACCGCTCCCACAGCTTACAGTTAATGTATTCTTGTAAAAATAGTTCCCCATATAGGTAGCTCGAGCACACAAACTTGCATCTGCAAGCTTTTTTATAATGAAACTTGACGTTCAGCACAGCTGGTGATGTTTCCTCGTGACCGTATTATCCGTGGTAAGCGTGCCTATACAGTATCACACACAGCTGGGTAACTGCACTGCGATTATGGGAAGCCATTAAGGTCAAACTTGGCCATTTGTAAACTTGTAAAAGTAAACTTGGCCAAAATTGTCATGTGTTGAAATTTCTAGATTAATCTTATTAACACGTTAATATTGACAGCCCCTAATACAACATAAAATGGTTAGGTTTGAGAGTGCGAATGACCTCTGGGTGCCCTTTCAGTATCTGGTGGCACTCAGTGTAATCAAGGGCATCTTACCACACACTTAAACATGCCCTTGAAATGGTGGCTTTCACTACATTAGCGTTTCCAGAAACCGCTGTATTGAACATGTCGATGCAGTTTCGCCAGAGTGCGGGAGTGAAATGTTCAATTTTAGCTTTCAGTCCTGAGTGCCTTTTAATCCTTCATCCTTGGTAACCTAATAATGCTTTACATTATTGCTCCGTAGAATCGTAAATATTTGATATGCAAGGAACAAGTCAGCCAACTTTCTGGCACCTAAGTAAAAGAAACATGTCAGTCCTGCCAGGGTTTAAATGAAATCGAACGACTTGTGTTTCTTTCCTTGCCTATCTTGTGTCAAGTAGTCAGAATAGTCACCAATCAGGCCGGCAACCAGAAGGAAATGTTTATGTTAGAGTGCTGAGCGGGAGCTCGTATTCTCTGTTAGACTGAGACCCCGAGCGGAGTGAGCTGTCCTTGTGCTTTCTTTAGTCAAGCCAAGCCTTCATGGAAAATCGCTTTGTCCATGAGGCACGTCCTCACTCGAACGCCTTGCTGCCTCAGGTTGGAACCGTCACCGCGCTTATGACTTCTATCACGCTAGTGTGGGAGGCTTAGCATGTGGTAAAGCGGTGTTTATTAATATAGCACCCCCTGGTAGATTGTAAAATATCTGAATATATGAGCTTCAGGAGCTGAGATTCAAAAAAAAAAACTTGGAACATCTCAGCTGTGCAAGCTTATCTTCCTGCAGTTCTGTGCTTTGTTCTGTAGCTTATGGGCTTGGGATCTAAATATATTGGGTTCATGTGGGCTATGATATAATGGTATTAGGCCTGAAGATGACTATTAAGAACATTAAGCTGTGAAAATCCTAATTGCATCAATATGTTTGTTTAAATCTGACAAATCTGTTTTAATCTGTACGGTTTGTCTATTTGTACAAATGTGCATGTACACTGTTTTTATAAAATGACTAGATAACATTGCAAAATATTACAGAAGGTCTTAGAAAACTTTCTTTGCCTTTCTGTTTGCTATAAATAGTTGGAAAAGGAAATTTATTTCAAAGCCTAGCTAAAGTGTCTCTTACTCTGGCATGATTTCTAGTCTCTAGTGTGTCTGTAAAAGTCATTATATTCTCTTTGCTTGCTTCCAGAGACGTAGAAATCGTCTTCACGTACAGTATGGCAGTGTGTGTGTGTGTGTGTGTGTGTGTGTGTGTGTTTGGATAGAGCATGTTAAAGAGAAATGAATGCCCAGTATAATTGCAGGCTTAATAGTGGGAAAGATTGTACGGTCCTGCTTCAAAAATATCTCCTTTCCTAATCTGCTGTTTTATATGTATGATACCTTTAGGTTATTTTAATGCAAGGGGGTGTTCAGATCAAACCTGGACTTTTTCTCAAGAGTAAAACCCATTTACAGAAGACTTCAAGCGCAGTACGGTGATGAGACTCTTAGCCGCAGTAAAACATTTGAACGGTGCAACCGTTTTAAAGAAGGCCGTATGTCTGTGAATGATGATACCGGATGAGATTCAGACATGAAGCAGGCTATCTACCTTGATGGTATCCAATCACTAACATTGGTGTCGCAGGAGATTATATAGAGAAATAAAAGAAACACAATCAAATGTCCTGGTTTGACTCGAACACCCCATCATATTTAGATTATTGGGATGAGTTTATTGAGACTCTTCTTTCCACAGGTGAAAGCGAGGGATGCTGACGGTGGCTCGTTTGGCTCCGTGTCTTATTCTCTGGCCTATGGACCTGGCAGCGTGGCCCCTCCTCACTTCACCATTAACAAAGAAAGTGGACAGATCTGCACCAGTGCAAGTCTGGACCGTGACCAGGGCCCTGCCAGCTATGACTTTGTTGTCACAGCCGTGGATGGGGTACGTCAGTTCAACTTTACCAAATAACACCGAACATGTAACCTTATGTGCCACACCAACTTCATCGTGTCCTAACCGCAAAACCATAAAACATTTTAAAACGGCATAGGAGCGTCACAGACATTTTGATTGATTAGGCTAGTGTCTACTTTATGAATACAAATAGCCAAAAACTTTATCTGAGGAGATCACCCACAGCTATCAAGGTTGTAGACATCTATAGATGTCTAAGGAAACATAATTACAAGTGCATTAATGTCAATTCTTTTTGGCTTACAGAATTTTTGCAGGTAAAAGTCTCATCTTTCCCAATTAAAGACGAACCCACCACTCATGGTCGTGAAGGCTTACAATGTTGTTCTACTGTGTACTGTATCTACTGTGTGAGATGCGATATCCGTGGCTGTATCGGAGGAAGAAGCTAGATAATGGTGTGGGAAGTGATAATGACTAAATTGGGAGAAATGTGGGTAAAAACACATTGACATGACTTAATGTTAATCCCTGCACAAGCTGTTCACCAGAGTTTTTTTTTTTTTAGGCTAGATAAGCCTTTGTAGGAATGCCTTGAGGATTTTTTGCATTCAAGAAGGCAATGGGGGAAAAAAAAGAGAAAAAACACAAAAGGAAACTTGGAATAGGTCTCATGGTAATTCTTTAGGAGTTGCACAGCATCTTGTGCCACGGCAGCCTAAATAACACTTAACATCCTTGAGCGGCAGCAAAAGGAAATTGCAGCAGACATGTTAAAGCAATCTCAGGGAGCGGAGCTTTAAAGAGCTGTAATATTTAATAACTTGGAGTCATGCCTTGCTTTCTTCCATGTTTAAAATAAGAAGGCTCTGACGTATTCACTGCTCGCACAATGGTACTCATGTTATCCTGACAGATTGGAGTACTCTCTGGAGAAATTATCAATTTACCTTTACCTTTAAAGCGTCCATGCTTTCAGGGAACATCGAAGTTCACTGGAACATTAACTCAAAGTGATTTTAATCATTTACATTTATGCCATTTGGCAGACGCACTTATCCAGAGCAACTTAAATTTTATCTCATTGCACATCTGAGCAGTTAAGGGCCTTGCTCATGGGCCCAACTCTGTGGTGCTGGGGTTTGAACCCGGGACCTTCTGATCAGTAGTCTAACACCTTAACCACTGAGCTACCCCTACAATGTTCTGCCAAACTAGGGTTAAAGGTAGGAAGACATAAACAATTAAAGATGGTGCCGTATTTTCTTCTTCCAGGGTGGCCTGAGCTCTGCTGCCTATGTGCATGTCGACTTGGTGGACGTTAACGATAACTGGCCGACCTTCTATCCAGTGCACTATGCTGTGAGTCTTAGTACTCAGAGCAGTCCTGGCACCTCTGTCGCCCGTGTGATGGCCCATGACTCCGATGCGGGAGAGAATGGCAGGGTGACGTACCGTACAGTGCCTGGGGGAAGTTCGCCCTTCTTCACCCTGAATAAAGACACCGGTGAGCTGAGCTCCATATGTACATATTTAAATATTCAAATTGTAAAATACATCTTTTTAAAGGACTGCATTATTTAAAAGCTGACTATTGATTTGCTGGAACTTATTGAGGTTTTTTATATTTCAGGGGTGATATCACTATCACGCTCTCTGCATGGAAAGGCAAACACAGTCATTGCCATGGTGGTCTCTGCCCAGGATGGGGGTGGCCTCACGGCTCAGGTAAATGCCAAGGTCAACATCAGCATCGTGGCTGGTCTGGTGGCACCACCTGTGTTTGAACAGACCCAGTACTACTTCACGGTGTCTGAAGATGCCCTACGTGGAACTCAAGTGGGCACAGTGCGTGCCAGCACCAAAAACGGTGAGTGAGCTGAAGACAAAGTGCTTACTATAAAGTTCCATAGGTAGGCATAGCGATAGTGCTGCTTACACATGAAATAACTCATGGCCCATGCCTAGATTCATCAGTCCCTTTGGACAGTGTGACCGAACGTGATGAAAGGCAGCCTTCATTTTTTTCTTCACTCAACACCACTTGTACAAATAGGACCTGGGCCATTGTACACACCTCATTTAGAGTCAACATTAATCATAAATTCCATTTTACTACTTAAGTTTTTTAACAATTTTCCTTGGACGTTCAAAGTACTCCATCATGATTGCATGTGATGAAAAAAAAAAACTTAAGGTTTTAAAGTTTATGTGCTGAACACATTTGTGGACTGATCAGGCTCTGGGTCTTGTATTCTCTTTAGCTTTTTCTGTCATTCCCTTCTTTCTCTTTCTCTATGTCTTCAGGGATCTCAAAGGACGTTTCCTACACCATCTGCTCGGGTGACCCAACTGGTTACTTCACAGTGGATCCTGAGACAGGAGTTTTAAGAACAAGTCTACCTCTGGACCATGAGCTCCAGCCCATTGTGGACCTGGAGCTTCAGGCACAAAGTGGAAACCCGCCAGCTTTTGGTCAAACCCGTGTCCGCATCACAGTCGTAGACGTCAACGACAACGCTCCAACATTTATTCCATCATCTTCCGAATCCATCCTTCTTCTCGATGATACAAGAATGGGCACTGTGGTGTACAAGATTCAAGCTGAGGACCTTGACTCTGGTGCTAATGGTGCTTTGACCTTCGACTTGCTCTCAAGTGTTGTTCAGAGAACCTTTAATGTGGACCGTAGCAGTGGAGAAATCCGTCTAATTGGAAGTTTGTCGTATGAGACAGTGCCACGCTATGATTTGCAGGTTCTTGCCAAGGACATGGGAGCACCTCAGCTCAGTGCCACATTCACCCTGGTGGTGCATGTGCAGGCTGAGAACAGCCAAGGGCCGGTGTTTGACACCCTCAGCTACCGCGTGGAGCTGAAGGAAGGTACGCCACTTCACACCCGTTTCCTGCAAGTGCGTGCACTCAACAGAGATGGTGGGATCGCTTCAGGATCTGGTGTTTCAGGATCAGTCCCTCTAGCTTACCACCTGCAACCAGATGGAGATGCAGCAGGCTTTGGCATTGTTTCGGACAGTGGCTGGCTCTTTGTAAGGAGTGCCCTGGACCGTGAGGTTAAAGAGGTGTACCTGCTTACTGTCCTTGTCACATCTGTTCATGGGCAGCTGAAAAAAACCACAGGTAGTGCCACGGTGCGTGTTTCAGTGACAGATGAAAATGACAACTCACCTCGCTTTACTCAGGAAAGAGCTTTCTTGGCTGTAAGAGAGAACCTGCCAGCTGGGTCAGGCTTTGGTCGGGTTCCTGCTACAGATCGAGATGCCGGACTCAATAGTCGCCTCATCTACCGACTTTTGCACCCAGATCGGCATTTTCAGATCAACTCACAGACAGGTAATCATTATACACTGTGCCTTTCTACCTCCTAGTGTACTCTGACATCTTTTTTAGGTTCAACCTCTAAGCTGGGTGGCTTTTCTGCTGATACAATATGTCTCATACCTTTTCTAAAAAGTAAAATAGAAAAGTAAAGTGTTGAAAAAAATATGGTAGAATCGATACCAGTGCGGGTATCTGCCAGGGTCAGTCTGATAACTTCATAATTTACTCAAACTTCAGTAACAGCATCCAATACCAGATAATACTATGAGATGTATTCCTCATTAACACACATATTTAAAAATTAGTACTGGTGGTCAAAGAAAAACAGACAGGATGGATTTTAGCACACTCTTAGGTATTTGTGAGTGTAGAGAGCTTTCAGAGACCCTGTTAGCATGTGTTAAAAAGTACTTCAGTTCCATGAGCACTGAGACCCACTTACTGTAGCTCTACATTTTGTTCACCAGCCAAGTGCGAAGCAAATTAATTTTGTACAGCAACTTGCAACCATACTCCAAACTCTCCAGGACCCAATCCGATCAAAGTCCCATGGGATCCATAGAGGTCCCATTCCGCAACCTACAGCATCCAAAGAATCTGCTGCCAATGTCCTGGTGCCAGACACCACAGCGCAGCCCCATAAACTCTGACAAGCCATAACACAAGGGGCCAGAGCCACCCAGGTGGCAAAGCGGGAACACGAAACCTAGGTGGTTTTAATGTTACGACTGATCAGTGTATACACAGCCCATATATACTTTTAAACTAGCTCTACTTTTAACTTTTAATTACAGTCTCCAGTTCCGTTCTACATTCCAAATGTTTCAGTAAGTACAGCTTAATTAATTAGAAATGTAGAACCATGATGAATGATCATCAGCTTGGCGTGTTCTAGATTTTCAGTGCTCAGTGATTATAAAAGAATACAATAAATCATTACAGTGTGATAAATGATGCTCAGTCTGTTTGATTCCACTCAAGCGCAAAGCAGAGGAATCTCAAACAGCTCCTAGTTTGGGATTGTGTCACCGCTGGTATCGAGGGAAAGCGCATGAACAGCTGGCGAGGGCCATCTGTGGGATCAAAACCTTCTGTCACTAATGCTTCTCAGTGCATCAGTCCTCCTCTTTTTTATTTGCTAGCTCCTAAAAATATTTCTCAGATTTTAAGCAAATTTCCAATTAGTGAATTATTGTAAGTTCAGTAAGTTCTATCGTACAAATATATGTTAAAAATGTATTAACTAAATGACAATATATTTTTAACAGAGCACTCTCAGCAATGCACAGTCCTATATTACTATATAACTATTAAATTACAGATACTTACACTATCAAGCCTCTTCAGGTTCATTACTTCGACCTCTTTTACCTTCAGTACCGCTTTATTTCTTCATAGATTCAACAAGGTGCTGGAAATATTCCTTAGAGATGTTGGTCCATATTGACATGATGGCAACATACAGTTGCTGCAGATGTGTTGACTTGATAAATCCATGATAGGAATCTCCTGTTCCACCACATCCCAAAGGTGTTCTACTGGATTGAGTTCTGGTGGTTGTGGAGGCCGTTTGAGTGAAGCGAACTCATTGTCATGTTCAAGTAACCACTGTACGATGAATTTAGCTTGGGACATGGGACATTATTCTGTGGTTAGCAACAATACTCAGGAAGGCTGTGGAATTTTAAACAATGCTCAGTCTTAGAGGCACAACGTGTGCCAAGAATATATATCCCCCTCACCATTACACAAACCATTGATACAAAGCACAGTTGATCCATGCTTTCATGTTGTTTAAGCCACATTGGGATCCAACCATCTGAATGTCACAGCAGAGATATCAAGACTCTCATTAGAACAGGCAATATATTTACAATCTTCTTTTGTCTAATTTTGGTGATGTAGCCTCAGTTTCCTTTACTAAGCTGACAGGAGTAGCACCTGGTATGGTCTTCTGCTGCTGTAGTACATCTGTTTCAAGGTTCCACATGCTGTGTGTTCATCGATGCTCTTTGGCATACCTCGGTTACAACGAGATGTTATTTGAGTTACAATCAAACGAAACCAGTTTGGCCATTGTCCTCTGACCTCTGGCATCGACAAGGCATTTTAGGATATCTTCTTTATTTTAAATCATTCTCTGTAAAGAGATGGTTGTGCATGAAAATCCCAGTACATTAGCAGTTTCGGGAAATACTCAGACCAGACCAGCTGGCACCAACGACCATGTTACATTCAAAGTCACTTAAATCATCTTTCTTTCCCATCCTGATGCTCGGTTTGAACTTCAGCAGATTGCCATGACCATGTCTACATGTCTAAATGCATTTAGTTGCTGCCATATGATTGGCTGATTTACCTGTGCAACATGTCAGAAATTCACCTGTGCCAATCATGATCTGACGTCATGTTAAAAAACAAAGCAGGGATGCTAGTACTGTAGGTGTGAGGTCCAGGGAATTTACGCAAATTTGCGCAGGCTTAGTAAATCTAGTGTTAAAAATTTGTTTTGTGGAACAGGTGGAACAGGTGTACCTAATGTAGTGGTAGCTGTTAAACTATATGGTGCTTTCACTGTGGTACTTGTGTTAAATCGTTGATTGAATACATTTGGGCCACCATTAAATAATGGAAACACCATCACTGTAGGTTGCTTGGGTACTCTGATATAAAACTATATACTGGCCTCTGTGTATTACTATGCATTAATTTACCATTTACCTTCGTATCTGCAGGTGAGATCAGCACGAGATTAGCACTGGATCGAGAGCACCAGTCCAGCTACCAGTTGGTGGTGGTGGTACAGGATAGTGGAACTCCACCTCGCAGTGCCACTGGAACAGCCTTCATCACAGTGCTGGATGAAAATGACAACGCTCCCTTTTTCACCCGCAGAGATCTTCTCATGCAGGTACACGGAGGACTGGATGTAATGTGCTGTAAAAATTGTCATCTGAGCTAAAGTGGTAGCGATAACACAACTGCTGTTTTATAGAACCTTTGAAAAGTACACTTAAAATTATGAGCATATTGGGTAATACAGAATATATAAATTGGTCTTTCAGGTCAAATTTGTCAATTACAGTCACAAACGGAGGACTATGTTGGATTCCATTGATTGAACAAAATAAGCTCGAGGATTTAACAATGTGTTCCAGTAAGCGAAATTTTTAGATGAAGGCAAACCATAGTTACAAAATCTGGTATATTTCGACAGCACCGATAGTCGATAATTGAACTTTCCATTATTAACTGAACCATTACCAATTCTGAAATTTTGGTGAATAAATATGAGGGGCATTCAAGTCAAACCGGGACTTTTTAATTCCATAGAATAACAGAACACGGTTATAAGAGTTAAAAACTCCCATTGCTTCTCTATGAATCCCCAGCTACACTAATGCGCTCATCCCAGCGTTGTCCTAGTGCTTCGATACCGTCAAGGTAGAAAGTTTGCTCATTATGCCAGAGCTGTGATCGGATTGGCTGCTTCACATGTAAAACGCTGGTCTCTGAGGAACTCCTTTAATGTTATTACCTATGGCACTATGTCTGCAGATTCATGCCTACACCAAGTTACCGCTGATATTCATTACGACTTTTGCTTGTGCGATTTTGCTTAAATAGGCAGCATTTAAGGAATGAATTAGTGAGTAAAATATGTATTATTCAATATGGATTGTTTGTAATGGTTTATGTAAAACAAGTAATACTATCAGGCCATGTCACTGTTAATGTATGAGGCTGCTATCTTATTGAAGTGTGTGTGTGTGTGTGTGTGTGTGTGTGTGTGTGTGTGTGTGTGTGTGTGTGTGTGTGCGGGTGT
>JAOVVB010000050.1:26128376-26157492 GCA_028570985.1 Heterobranchus longifilis | reverse complement strand
GTGTGTGTGTGTTTGTGTGTGTGTGTGTGTGTGTGTGTGTGTGTGTGTGTGTGTGTGTGTGTGTGTGTGTGTGTGTGCAGGTGTTGGAAGGACAGCCATCTGGGGTTTTACTCGGCACTGTCACTGCCAAAGATCCAGATGAGGGAGAAAATGGGACTGTTTTCTATTCACTGTCAGGTGAAAGAGATATTCTGGCTTCACTGTTGGGAATGAGATGTGAAGTGTCGCACAAAACATATTGGTTGTGTTTATTTGCTTTTTTAATCGGTTTCTTGTTGTTCACATAGTCCACATTAAAGCTTATATAATCAGGAGTATGGAAACTTGGCTCTTGCAAAGAAAACTCATTAACACTTTACATTCTATGGCTAAACATCTGTGAACCCTGGACCATGACACTCTTATGTGTTTGCTGACTATACCACTCCAAAATTCAATCCTAAATTCTAATTTCTAATATTCTAAAATTCTAATAAATCACATATTGCTAGTCATTACAAAGACATTTTGTACAGTTGTGTGCTTCCAGATTTGCAGCATGTTTGGAGAAGAACCCCATATACAGTATGTGATGGTCAGATATCCACAAACCTTTGGCCGTACAGTGTCTTAAGTGACATTTTATTTTAAATGAATACATTTAAATGATATCACATATGTTATTCCACATTGGGCCTGTCCTAAGAAGCAGCAAGAATGCTATTCCATGAGTATGGAATGAGTAACCAAAAATAATAAAATTTTTTACGTGACATTGAACCATGATGTATTTTACTGATCAGGTCTTAGGGCCGAACGCTTCTCCCTGCATCCTATCACCGGAGAGCTGCACTCATCCTCCCCACTTAGCCACGCCGAGAGGCCTGAATACACATTCAGCGTCATGGCCACAGACCGTGGCTCACCTCCTCGCAGCTCCACGGCTACTCTGAGAATACAGGTAAGCTCCACAGAGGTCTGTTTTTTTTTTTTTTTTATCCCCAGTAAAACCAAGCTACAGCATGGAGGATTACTCAGCATCAATTTTGGTTTTGACTCATTGCATGAACATGTAACTGTTTCCTACATTGCCCACAATGCCCCTGGACTACCGCCTGGCGCTATTTCGCTATTTAAGTGCCAGAACAGCCACATGTTCTGGAATTTGCCTTTTATTGTTCCCACATTTTTTTTCTTGGCGTTCACCTTTATTACATTCTTCTTTTTTCTCTTTCTGGCTTTAGATTTTTTGTTTGTTCTGTCTTCAGTTTCAAAGAATATTAAAGTTGACAATAATAATAGTCATGTTATATTTTTTGTAATTTGCAAGTATAGCATAATTACATCACCTTTCCATTCCGTGGTTAAAGAAGGAATAAAACACAATGGGCGTAAAAAATGATGTGATAGCGTGTTGCAGTAATACAAGTTAATTATTTTCAGTTAAAAGCACATTACCGCCTACATTCTATCAGTTTCACAATTATTACTTTATTATTTCCTGTCATCTATACAAATAAATGAAAGTGTTTTTTTTTCTGTTTATTGGTGAAAGCTCACTCTTTCAACGATATCTTTATGTTTCATACACTGGAGGACATGAAAAGTTTCTGTCTGTATAGCTCCATGTCTATCCAGCCAATTTTGTTTCAGCATCATGCAAAACTGGCTCAACAGAATTTAGTGAAACTTTGCCAGTCCTTCGATATCTGGATGAAGTTAAATCTGCGCCATTAATTAAATACAAATGTTGAATAGAAATGAAGTAATTTGCGGTTATGTGCCAAATTAGCTCACAGCAACCATCGCTTTTTGGACGCATACAACGCTTTTGCCCTCAAAGTGGGCGTGGCTATACACATCACTCAACAGAGCCAATCAACTGAATACATTAAAGCTGATCAGCTTATTTCTAGCTTTAACCTTTTAACCCTTTCTAAAACTCTTTACCCGTCAACGGATATATTACTTGGTATATTAGCTGTAAACCTATTTTGAAGTTTTGAATTAGACAAATGTTATGATGATTGTTATGTTACAGAGGCATCACACAAATATTAACATTTTCAAAATGACTAAATATGAGGGACATTCAAGTGAAACTGGGACTGGTCTCATGAACATAAAGATGTGTAGTGAGATAAAATGTAAGTCGATCTGCATAAGGTTTTCGCATCTGCCAAATGCCATAAATGTCAATGTTAGGACTCTTAGTTACTGACTCTTAGTAATGGGACTCTTAGCCGTAGTAAAACTTCAGCTTTATGTCCGTGAAATACAATTCTGGCCGAGGTGACCACTGCGGTCATTGAACATTCGTCGTCAATGGAGCTCTAATTCCTGATCGACAGATGACGTGTCGCCAACTTGCAGAGGAGACGAACCTGTCTGTTGGAACTGTACACACAATCATTCATCAATACCTCTTGCACCACTTAAAGGAGCTCGGCTGGGAGTTATTACCACATCCCCAGTACAGTCCTGACCTCACTCCAAGCCATTTCCACATGTTTGGGCCATTTCAGGAGTTCCTGGGAGGCCAGCGTTTGCGACATAAATCAGGCAGTCTGATCATGAGCACCTTGATGGTATCCAAACTCTAGTGAAACCCTGCGAGAAGTGCATTATCGTAGCAGAGGATTATACAGAGAAATAAAGAGAGGTTTTACTTGAACGGACCAGCAGCACTGGGAGATGATGTCAGTTGTTGTGGGACAGCATGCTTCAGAACTGTGTTCTGTTATTCTGCCCAATCAAAAGTCCCGGTTTGACCTGAACACCACTCATTACATAAATTTACAGAAAAAAAAAAGCACTGTATTAACATAGCATGTTATTTGTTTATCGGTTTGTCTCAGTTTATATCTAACCGATGTTAAATATCTGATTAAAAGAACTGCTACTGTAGATTGGAAGATATTTTAACATCTGCTTTAATACAGTATAAACCCATGATTTGCAGCTGCACTACTGTCAGAGCTGCTGTTCTTGAACATTGTTCTCTAGCTGACTAATGCGAGTTGAGAATTCCACAGTGCTAAAGTGTAATAACGAACAATCAGGTCTTATAATTCGCCTGCCACTTTCCTGGAATCTACTGCCAGCAAAAAGACTAATTTTATGTCCTGAGAAAGATGTGTTTACCAGTAGCTGTTTCTCAAGGGACTCTTTTTTTCCCCCCATGCCAGTGGTTGTTTGAATTATATCGTGAAACTTTTGCGAATACGAGAGAATACTTGTCAGATGTGTTGCTGTAATTGTGCCTGCGCTCTGCTCTCTTAATTCAAAAGAGTTCAGTAGCTCTCCGAGCAGTGAAAAAGTTCTTTGACTAAATATCCTTGAGACTGTTAACGAAGATAATGATTTATGGACGAGTTAAACAGAAACAGACTCGGCGGACGGCAGCAGTAGTAAATCTCTGCGTGGAAACGTTGGGAAAATCCGACGCCGTGCAATTTTTAATCTTTTCATTTTTCCTCCGTACGCGTTCCAAAACAAAGACTGAGACTGATAATTGATACGCGACCAGATTAAAGCGAGCTCTTTCACTTGAGCCCATTAAGTCTGGTCTCTCGGATGTCATCAGTTTAAAAATCCTTAAAGGAAGTGATCTCATGTTCATGTTCTTGATGGCGAATTCATTACTTAATGTGGAATTAATTACTTCAGTGTCATGGTAAGTTTAAGGAGAGCCTTTGGCTCAGTGCGGATCGTTTTTTCTGCCAGTGTAGCGAAGGTGAAGGTGGGGAGTTAAGCCTGGTCACAGTCAATAGTTCATTTATGAGCACCTGTGTTGCTGGCTCAGGTTCTCTGTCTTCCACAAACTTCTTTATCCCATTTTTCCTGTCCTTATAAAGTGCCATAAGTAATACATTTCTGAGCAGCCCCATGTTGATTTATTCACTGTGGTGAGTCTCAGACCCTAACTCAAACAGGCACCACATCCTCTCTGTCGTCTGTCTGCTTGTTTGTCTGCTCATGCTTGTGTCTGCCCATCTGTCTGACCGTCTGGTCTCACATACATCATTGCTTCAGCCTGTGTGGCGCTGCATGTATACGTGTAACTGTCTCGTTTTCTGTTTCATTCTCGAAACTATTCAAACGTGAACGTACTATGAATGTGGAAAGAAAAGCGTGTGGTTTTCCCATTAGACTGTGAACCAGTTGTCCTTTGAAGTTTCTCTGATTGGTTATTAGGGGTGTTTAAAAAGAACCATTTTTTAAAATATGACTTATACTGAATTTAAATTTTCCAATAATTTCCTATTTTGATTATGCTTTCTTTAGTCCAGCATTATTTTTCCTGGCAGTTGCAAAGCCATCTGATTAACTATGATTAACGCCAGAAGGCTTGTTGTTTGAGCCGGTAAAAGGGCCAAGATTTCTTTTTTTTAATTATTATTCATGGGGAAAATAAGAAGAAAAATGTCCACAGCATATTAGTAGATTGATTTTATTTGCAGGTTTTTAACTGGCACAAACAAAGAAGACAAGATTAAACATTAAATTCTAAAAAGATTGTGATCATTTATTTTATTTTATTTTTTTGCAGGTTATCAGCTCAAATAAGGCAACCTCCACCTCCAACCTGGTCTCCATCTCGCTTAACCCAGTGGAAGGATCGAAGCCAGGCTCAGTCATAGGTTCTGCGCGAACTCCGGATGCTCAGTTGCTCCCTGAATCCGGTCAGGTCACCTACACGGTGGTGGGCGGTACAGATCGAGATGGAACCTTTGTAGTAGACCGGCAAACCGGGGATGTGTATCTGGCCTGTGAGCTGGACTTCGAGCGCGCGCCTCGCTACACCCTTCAGATCGAAGTTGACGATTTCTCCACGACACTTCCCAGGAGCCATTTCGTCACTTTGGAGATTGATGTGCAGGACAGTAACGATCATTCACCCCAGTTTCCTGAAGACCCTGTCACCATTGTGGTGCCCGAGAATATGGAGCCTGGATCTTCGATCTACACTTTCCAGGCTGCTGACAGGGACGGGAGTGGCCCAAACAGCGAGCTGACTTATTCTCTTATTCAGCAGTGGCCCCCCAGGTCAGACCTTCTGATACTGGACTCCCGCACGGGCATTCTGACCCTGGGTCAGACTCTGGATCATGAGAACATTTCTTCTCTTCTTTTGGTAGTCCAAGCCACTGATTCAGCCCTTGATGTGAGTCAGCGACGTCATGGTAAGGTCACAGCCCGGATCTTTATTACGGACGTCAATGACAACGCCCCTCTGTTTACCTCACCAACTGTGGTCAGTGTGATGGAGGACCAGCCGGTGGGATTTGTCCTGCTGTACGTCATGGCTCAGGACCCAGATCAGGGTGAGAATGGTCACGTGTCCTACCGCATACAGGATGGCAATGCTGACGGAAAGTTCAGTATCAACCCTAATACTGGTAAGACATGCTAAATAAAAAAAATCTGACAAAATGCATGCTTGTTAAAATACCATTTGAATATAATTACCAGTGCTGAAAGATAAGGTTAAAATTTGCTCTGCATGTAAATTAGACCTTTTGATAAATTCATAATTAGTGATTAATACTGTACATATCATCTCATTTGGTCACCATGGGTAGCGTTGCTGCCATAGCTCCAGAGTCCCCAATTCAATCCCGGTCTTTGGTTACTGTCTGTTCACTCACTCGCTCACTCATCCACTACACTCAGTTATTCCGTATACACGGTCACTGGGGGTCTGGAGCCTATCCTAGGAGACTTAGGGCATGAGGCAGAGTATACTCTGGCCCGGGAGCCAATCCATCGCTGGGCACACACGTATACACACTCACATGCTCTTTCACACACTACAGGCAATTTGGAAATGCCAATTGGTCTAAACTGCATGTCTTTGGAATGTGGGAGGAAACCGGAGAACCCGGAGGAAATCAACCAAGCACAGGGAAAACATGCAAACTCAAACACATGCACACAGACCCCGAGGCAGGAATCGAACTCACAACCTAGAGGTACAAGACGACACTAAGGCACTGTGCCGCCTGGTTACTGTCTGTTCTGAGTTAAAATGTTTTCAGAGTTTCCTTTCTCTGGTTTCCTTCAAAATTCCAAAGACAGTAGGTGGATTGGCTATGCTGCTATAAATCACTATGTTGAATGATTGGTACACTGGCATGAGGCAGGATACTGTACCTCTCAAATCATCTTGCAATCATATGCAGTAGTTTGCACAAAAAAAAAAAGTTACAGAGTGGTTAATTATTTTCCTTCATGTCTTTAAAACCTCAAAGTATTACCTGCAACAAGATTTCAATATAAATATATCGTAATTATTCATTATTTCAGTTCCAGGTTGTAATACTCCACAGGTTGAAAAATTCCACAATGCAAAGCAACATGTGTAAGGTTCAGTAAAAAATGTTACGTCCGTGTTAATATCTACAACCTAATGCCTATGTCCACATATGGAAAGAGTCCAAGTGCAGGACTCGAGTAATATATTATTGGTACAATGTCATGATGCAGAGCAGAGCGCAGCAGACATCATGCCCCACACTGCTGGTAGCTATTTACTGCCTGTTTATTTCCAGACAAACCGAGCGACCGACAGACAGAGCGGCGTGTTTCTCTCCTCCGGCAGGCTTTGTTGTGAGCTTCACCAGTCATTGAACTAACAAGTCTGAAGACTGCACAAATATGGAAACGGTTCAAACATGTGCAGGAGCCTGTATGCCATGTGGGTTCAGACCCTGTTTGCACTGCAATCCTCATCTTGTTCAAATATTTTTTTCCAAATTAAAGCATCCTCACTGTCCATTCTCACGAACTACATTGCATGCACCTCAGTGTTACAAGTTTCGATTCATTTAAAGATGAGAATTTATCATTTTTTTCCCCCCAAAAGCGAATCTTTCCCGGCATTAACCCCAGCATGACCATGGAGCCAGATTTTTGGAGAAGGATCACCACAGAGTCAATGAGGCTGCATCTATTTGAACTGGTAATTCTAACCAGATTAATGGCTCAGGGGAATCTCAGCCGACTGCTAGCGAGAGACCGGGTAAAAATAAAAACCAAATTCAAAACAACCTCCAGTGAACCCGATCGCCGCTGCTCGGTTAAACGGGTGTGGTGGGTTGTGCAAAAGCGTGAAATAGAGATCAGATCGATGGCTGTTCTTGCTATGCTGGCATCCCAGGCGAGGGCAGCCCTAATTTCATCAGGGCACGGCAGGCAGAGTCTGTTGCGTGTCTTGAGCTCGTGTTTTCTCTCTCTCTCTCTCTCTCTCTCTCTCTCTCCCTCCCAGCACTAAAATGTTCGTTCTGGAAAAAACTCATAAACTGCGGGCTGTTACAGAGGCAAAATAATTTGCATTCAGGTAGGGAAGGCTCAGTGTGGGGAGATGTGTTATTTTTTTTCTTCTTGTCTAGCCTTCCTTGACTTCTCATCTCATTTGGACACCACAAGAGGCGTTGGCTCACCATGTGTGCTCTTAAGTTTATGAATGTGGCAGGGAGGATCGCATGCAAGCAGCTAACTACGTGCAGAAGCATGTAAATAGGGATTAGCACTAAGCTCTGTTTTGAAGTGATAGAAAACAATGGTATCGACTAATGATTGCAAAAGAAATCTTATTAAGGTAGTTACATAAGATGTTAAGTTGTTGTGCATTGAGAAACATTCAGCATGGTCTCCACTCTCCCGCAGGATCTCTTTCTATCCTGAAGGCCATTAACCGGGAGGAGCAGGCACAGTTTAATCTGACCGTTGTCGCCGAGGACCATGGCGTCCCCCGGCTCTCCGGTACGCAGCAATTGACGGTGCAGGTGATCGACGTGAACGA
Organism: Heterobranchus longifilis; assembly: GCA_028570985.1. Taxonomy (NCBI): domain Eukaryota; kingdom Metazoa; phylum Chordata; class Actinopteri; order Siluriformes; family Clariidae; genus Heterobranchus; species Heterobranchus longifilis. The sequence goes on along the minus strand of JAOVVB010000050.1, from coordinate 26,149,706 downwards.
CGAAGTGCCTGTTTTTGAAGAAAGCACTTACGAGGCGTTCATCACTGAAAACCAGCCAGCAGGAGTCACTGTGCTAGTGGTCTCAGCTTCAGATTTGGACCAAGGTAAGACATAACCCTGATGAATTTTAATCCTTTAATAATATTTTTTAATATTAAATTCAATTGATATTTTCACCCTAAACAAATGATGAATTATTTCAAGACATTCCAGCGACATACTGTTTGAAGCAGCCATGACACCTGTACCAAGCTGTCCTGTGCAGTTTCATGGCATTTCTAAACAGTTTTCAACCCAGATTTACAACAAACATCCTGATTCTTGTCCTGTGTGAACGTAAACCACACTTTCTGCTCAGCTGCTGTCAGTTTCACCTTCTCTGTACGTCGGAGGTCTGTCCTGCTTCTGTCAAGCACGGGGCATAGCATTTTTGTTTATTAGCGTCATTTTTCCTCTCGCATCTTTGTCAAGCTCACTTGAACTAAACATGTGAATAAAAGCAGCTGGTTTTAATTGGTGGTAATGGATTTGGCGGAGTTAGGGCCACATTCTCCAGGCCTTACTCAGGAGCGAATAAAACAGAAGGATTATAAACTCGCTCCCCAGGAGCGAAGAGGGCAAAAAACAGGTGATGCTCTGCCAGATTGTTTGCCTTTAGCACGCAACTTGGCATAAAAAAACCTAAAGCAAAGGCCAGTAAAGCCAACTGTTAATACAGCAATATAAACAACAAATAAAAAACAAATAAAAAATGATCCAGCACAGCGCTCGCATTTACTCGTTCCGTGACAAACGGCAATTGTGGCATATGCTCTGAGAGCAATGATTAGAAACATGGAGTCTGAAGATTCAGGTTTAAGTCTGTTTATAACATAGATAAGATTGTATAGATTATCTAAACATGAATTTATTGAGATCCATTCTATTTATCTATCTATCTATCTATCTATCTATCTATCTATCTATCTATTAGAGAAGGGAATCACCACGGACCAGACGATACAATTTTTATCACAATACCTTGGTGCCGATTCCATTTTTGGTGCTATTGTTCTTATCCCTAATATCACGATTTTATAATCCTGATTCGATTTTATAATCCTGATTCGATATCTTTTCTTTTTTTTTATATCGAATCGGGATATTCGATACAGTTCACTCCTGCCACATAGGATGCTGTTCTGCCTGCCAGAGTGTGAATATTTTAGAGTGCACTACCTGTAGGAGTACAGAGGAAGTGCAACATTTCATTATCTTAGATGTAAACATACATAAAATAAAAAATATATATACAAAAACATAATTAGTCTGTGTGCTAATACATGAATTGCCACATAAAACAATTGCAATACACACACACACACACACACACACACACTACTAGTCAAAAGTTCGAACATACTTTCTAGTTCAATCATCTTTCCTGATTTTTATTTTTTTCTACACTGTAAAACAATGCTGAAGGTGTCCAAAAAATGCTATAATCTCCACTAAACAGTTGATATTAAGATGTATATCTGCCACTTATGCTCTGTAAAGCCTTCATAACGGCACTAATCTGAGGTGCTGTTTGTTAGTTGGTGATTTCTGAGGCTGGTAATTCTACATGAACTTCTCCTCTGCAGCAGATGTAAATTTTGGTCTTTTTCATCAGTCAGGTCAGCTTTATCATGGTGCATCATGGCAACTGACTGTTGTTGTTTTTGTTACTTAATTATGTAATGTTGTGTAGTTTTTGTTTAATCCAGTATGGTTCTAGAATGTAAAAAATAAAATAAAAATTTGTGTCCAAGCTTTTGACTGGTACTGTAATGCACACGCACAAACACACACACGTACATAGTTTTTTCATTACCGTTATTATTTCAGGGATCAATGGTGTAGTGACATACGGAGGACTCAGAGATGATGTTTTCACCATCCATCCAGTGACAGGTGTTATATCAACCACCAGATCCCTAGACAGGGAAACCAAAGAGGACTACACTCTGACAGGTACACAGAGAAAATTGCTTGTTTACAGCATTATAGTGAGCAAAAAAATTTGCCTCTTCTTTCACCAGTTGCCAAGCGGGCATGTAATTGCTTAATTCATGAGTGAAAATGTGTTCAGTTACGCCAATTTAATGTCATAACACAGCTGCTGTAGGAAACGAGCAGAAAATTCTTTAAAATGATGAAGCAAAAAAAAAAGGAGGAAAATCCCTCTTCATGTTAATCTTTGTTTTAAACAGTTTATGCCAAAGACGGCGGTTTTCCATCAAACTTTGCCAAGGCCACAGTGCGTATCACAGTGCTGGATGAGAATGACAACAGGCCCGCTTTTGGCAGAGTGTACTACAGTCTTGAAGTGCCAGAAAACCAGGAGCCAGTGACTCTGTTCACGCTGAGAGCGATCGACCTGGACTCAGGAGACAGTGGGCTCGTGCAGTATAAAATCACAGGTAATAGCTGCTCGAGCCATGAATTCAGTGTTATGTTTACAAGTGGTGTTCTTTTTTTATGATGTTTCATGTGTCTTCCACTTTAGGATCATAAAAGTGATTATGTGTTATGTGGAATCATAAACTCAAAATTGACACACAGCAGTTAGTAATTTTGTCAAGTGGTCTAGGAAGGTTTTCAGTAATCCAGTATTCTTAAGAACCTTATATTTAGTGGCCATTTATTTCGATTTCGATGCTATAGTACCTTTTATAGTAATTGCTTTCATTCTAAAATGCACAAGATACAGTATCAGTATACTTTCAATATACCCAAAACAACTGCTGTTTCCTTTATACCTACAGTTTAGTACATACAGTAGGCACAGCCATGTACAGTAAATGTATTATTAACACCTTGCCATAACAGTTCATGTCCAGTTGTTTTGTTGGAAGTAATATTTTGTGTCATATAATGTCGCAAATGTTATGCTTTATGCTAGTTTATTATTTTTTTCAGATAGATACATTTAGATATATGGTGTTTTTGTGTCCAGGATTCCCAGGTTCACAGTCTGATAACTGATAAAGCAATCTAGATGAATTACTATTTACAGAATACTAACCACATTGAAACCTTGATTTGATGATTTGCACTGGTTTATTTATTTATTAAGATGGGGACCCTTCAGGTGACTTCCACCTGGACAAGAAATCTGGCGTACTGTCCACCTCCAAGGGTTTGGACAGAGAAATGAAAGCACGCTACACCCTCACCGTGGAGGCTCGAGACCAGGGCATTCCTGCCCTGAGCAGCACGGCCACTTTGGACATCAGCATCTTGGACATCAATGACAACAGTCCTGTTTTCACCAGTAGCAGCTACATGGTAGAGATTGATGAGGATACCCCAGAAGGCACATTTGTTCTTGAGGTGACTGCCATTGACAAGGACGAAGGCTCCAATGGCCAAGTGGTCTACTACCTGAGCCAAGAGTCCAGAGGTATGTTCATTGTGGACCAGCATAGTGGACGGATCGTCACAGCTGCAGCACTCGACAGGGAGAAGGTCGCATCCTACTCCTTCCAGGTGTTTGCTGTGGATTCCTCTGCTGGCAATCCTCGCAATTCCTCAGCTCAAGTGACCATTTACATCCTCGATGTGAACGACAATGCACCCATCTTCATTACAGATCCCCTCATCATTAATGTGTCCAGCAGCAGCTTTAGCAGTCATCGTGTTCTGGCCACCATGAGAGCTGAGGACAAGGATTTTGGGGCTAATGGTTCTGTCTTCTATCGTTTTGCAAACCCTGTAAAAGGCTTCACTATAAACTCATTGACAGGGGACATTCAGGCCACTGAGAGACTTCATGGTCTTACCCAAAGCCAGAGGACACTCATAGTCCAGGCCATGGACCAAGGCACACCTCCACAGTCGTCATTAGGAGTTGTGGTGGTCTATATCCGTGAACAGAGCTACAATGGAATCCGTTTCAGTCGCAACTCCAGGGACGTCAGCCTTCAAGAAAATGCAGCCAAAGGTAAGATACTTAAATCATTGTTAATTTTTTTATAGCAATAGCTATATTTTTAAACAAATCGTAACTAAAAAGTGGGCATTAGTAATTAAATTGAAATATCAAAATATATGGAGCTATAAACGAGGACTTTATGGAGATATACAGTAAATGACCAAAAGTGTGTGGACCCCCACCACCATAGTCATATATTGGGCTTCTCCAAACCACAGGTTTGGAGCTATCTGAAGACATGTTTTGCCAAGGAAGGGGTGAACTTCACCTTTATTGAACATTGGGATAATTGACACTGGGCCCCAAGCTTATTTACCTGACATCAGTGTGTGACCTTACTTATGCTCTTATGGCCGAATTGACAAATTCCCAATCAAAAAATTAATTAATCAAAATCTAATGCAAATTCTTCTCAGTAGAGAAGGAAAGGATGGATTAAATGAAGTACATATGTTCATAAAGCAAATATTAGTGTGCTGATCAGGTGTTCACAAAACTTTTGGCCATATAGTGTCCAGTATATGATGGGGCTCCTCCCTACCTTCCAAATGAACAAGCTGCCACTGATTTAATCTCTAACTGTACATTCACAATACATTTCTGTATTAACATTATATATGTTTTAAATGCCATATTTTAAATATTAAGACAGTGTTCATTTGAAATTGTAGTAGCAGTGTAATTTGATCTGGATTGTGGTTTTCTTAAGGTACTGCTGTGGTACAGATTCAGGCTCAGTATCCCGATGGCTCCCGGAGTGGCATTACCTACAGCATTTTCAGTGGCAACAAGTTACAGTCTTTCAGCATCAGCTCCACTACAGGTAAGTTGTAATAAGAATTCTGAATGAAACACAACCAACATGTTGGTTTTTGTTCTGATTTGGAACAAAAACCAACATCCAACACCAATGTACATTGTTTGAATATTTAGGTGAGATTTGGGTGGAGAGCTCCAAGGGGTTGGATTTTGAGGAGACCGCTCGACTTCGCTTGGTGATTAAAGCTGAAACTGCATCCTCTAGCTCCTTCATGGCAGTTAACCTCATCCTGCAGGACGTCAACGACAACCTGCCACGCTTTCAGCTCCACAATTATGTTGCTTATGTTAGGGAGGCACAAGGATATGATTTCCCCATCATTCAGGTATAGTTTTTTTATTTACTTTTCTATTTTATTTATATATATATATATATATAATATATTTTAATAGTGGTTAGAGTGGTAAAAGTGGGTAGCATCTCCATGCCTTTTAAAGAAAAAGAGATTTGTTGTGGACCAAAATCGCTGTAAAATTTGCTTTCTTATTGATGTTTTCACTACCAGCGATTTAAATATAGTCTCAGCTGTTCTTAACGGTCTCACTTGTTTTCCTTGTTCCCCAAATAAAAGGAACGTTCCAAACCCAATATTGCTCCCAGTCTCACATTACGTTGGAGCAGCTGTTGTAAATCCGCCTGTATTTTCTTTCCAAATTTGTAATTTCCTCAGGTTCTGGCAGACGACCTTGACCAAGGTCAGAATGGACAGGTGACTTACTCCATCAGGTCATCATCTATGAGTGGCTTGTTCAAGATCGATGCTCTCACCGGAAGTATCTCGACAGCTGCCATCATGGACAGAGAAATCTGGACACAGACTAAGTATGATCACAGTTGTTGCTCACTTCTGTTGGTTGCAACAATGTTCTGCTTGTAAATACAAGGATTAATGTTGATTTTTTTTTGTGTGTCCTTAGGCTGGTCATCACGGCGACCGACAGGGGCAGCCCTCGATTAGCAGGCTCTGCCACTCTCACTGTTATCATAGTGGATCAGAACGACAACCGGCCTACTATCCCGGTTCCTCGTGAAGTGCGAGTTCCTGAGAGTGAGTTGACTGCTGGGTGAACTCAGTACCATTGATGTTATCAGTGAAATCTAACCACTCTGGTCTGCATTGGGCAAACAGCCAGGCTAACAGAGCTGAAAGGTCAACTCAATTACAATTACCGCCTCTCCCCCCAAAGATCTTGGTGATCATATCCTGTCAGAAGGATGTAGTATCGTGTTTTCCTGGGATTGTGAAAATTAAAAGCAAATACATGGACATGACAGCCTAAGGCAGAAAAGCTGTAATAGCCTATTCATGTACACGCGGTATTATTGTAAGTGACCTCATTATAAATCAGTTTCAGGATCTAAATTTCATTTTGCTCCTTACAGACACACTGATTGGGACAGTTATCACTCAAGTGACAGGGAATGATGTGGACTCTGGTCCTGCCCTGTCTTATACACTGCACCTGGACAGGGACTCCCAGGGGAAGTTTGGGATACATCGCTATGGAGGAGGGGTCTCCCTAACAGACCAGCTGGACTATGAGGAAAGGACGTGGTACACTGTGACTGTCCGAACATCTGACTCCATGCACCAGAGTGAGGCCAATTTAACAATACTGGTGGAGGATGTGAATGACAATGTCCCAGTCTTCACACAAGACCTTTACCAGGTGCAGTCATTTTGCAAGGTTCCGTAATTGTGGTTGTGAACAGAAATCACATTGTGCCATCACATATAATAATGTTCTCAAACTACTCACACTTTCATGCCCCTTGATTTTGTCCAAGTTTTTTTAACAGCTAAGAATACATCTGTTTGTGTTTTTTTTCCCCCTCAGGTGACACTTGCTGAGCACTCTCCAGCTGGTAGTTCTGTTATTACTGTGACTGCTACTGACCAAGATTCAGGAGAGAATGGCAAGATCACATATAGAGTTGTGTCAACAAGAGACCTATTCTACATTGACCCAAGTAATGGTAAGAGTGTTATCTGTCTTTATAAACCCCAAAATTGTTTTTGTGTTCATGGGCTCGATGTCTATTTGATTCAAATGCTAGTTTAAAACATAATATTTTGTTTTTCATACAGGAACGCTCTTCATCAAACAGAGCACCGAGTTTGATTCCGAGCGTCCGTCTTTCCTGGTGGTAATTGAGGCTTGTGATGGTGGTAATCCATCACTGACTGGTCTTACCACAGTACAAGTTCAGATGTCAGATGTCAATGATAATGCCCCGGTGTTCCACCAAACTGAGTACAGAGCTTCTGTATCAGAGGACGAGCCCCCAGGATCCACCATCCTCACGCTGGAGGCTGTGGATGGTGACTTGTCTCGGGACAACTGTGGATTTGACTTCGCCATTGCCAGTGGAAACACTGGCAATGCGTTTCAAATTGAAAGTAACATACGCTTCCTTGAGGGCCGTGGATTTCAGATAGTAGGAACTCTAGTCCTGGCTGAGAAGCTTGATTTTGAATCAGTGAATACATATAATCTGACTGTTGTTGCTTCAGACCGTGGAATTCCCCAACAAAGCTCAAGCGTCCCTGTTGTAATCACAATAACAGATACTAATGACAACCCACCATCCTTCAGCAGGGCAGAGTACATCATTGTCCTGAGTGAAGGTGCTGAGACTGGAGTAGACGTACTTCAGTTATCTGCTTTAGACCCAGACTCCACACCTAACAGCGAGGTGCACTATTCGATCATCTCTGGAGATGAAAGTGAGCTCTTCCTGTTAGACCAGTGGACTGGCGCTCTCCGTTTGCGGAGGTCATTGGACAACGAGCAGGAGTCATCTCACATACTTATTGTGCAAGCCTCAGATGGACAGGGCCATTTTGCTCTTGCTCCTGTTACTATAGAGATCAAGGACATCAATGACAATCGGCCTTTCTTTCCTCTGAAAACTCTTACAGCAAGTATCCGAGAGAATCAGCCTCAGAACACAGTCGTGACCATACTGCACGCTATCGATCATGATGCAGGGGCATTTGGTCAGCTGAAATATTACATATTGGATAAATTAGGAAATGGAAAAGAGTCATTTATAGTTAACCATACTTCTGGTGAGATACGAACCCGCTTCAGTTTTGATTTTGAGAAGATGAACACTTTTCACTTTGTTGCTGTGGCAATGGATGCAGGAAACTACTCTGCAACTGCTACAGTTCAAGTATATGTGACAGGAGAAGATGAGTACGACCCTGTTTTTACCAGTTCAAACATTGCCTTCCATGTCCCTGAAGGAGCAAAGAAGGGGCAGAGCATCGGCCAAGTAGTTGCCAAAGATGAGGATGGGGGTGTAGATGGCATTGTCCTCTACAGCCTAGCTGAGACCTCTCCTTATTTTGAGGTTAACATCTCTACAGGAGTGATTTCCCTCAAGATGGATGCTTATGGTCGGCACGGTGGCCGATCTAAAAGGGAGACCCGGCAAGTGACTCTAGATATGATAGCGCATAGCCCACTGGAGAGTTCTCGTGTAGCTACTGCGCAGATTGTCATTGATGTCACTCACACATCTTTTGGTTTAACTACAGATATGAACATTTTGCTAGCTAGTGTCATTGCTGTATCCTTGGCAGCCATAGTGATCTTGATAATAATTGCTGTGGTGCTCTACATTCTGCGATCTCGAAGGAAGAAGTACCAAGAGGCTCAAGCTAGGATGTTGACCTCTGGTACAGTACTAGATACTCTTGATGAACCCAAAGTCCATGGAAGTGAAAAACTTTATCACCAAGCTCTACCTGGATATGCCGAAGACCAGAGTGCAGGTGGAGGAGGACCATACACTCGAGGAGGATCGCTGGATCCTTCTCACTCTAGTGGAAGAGGCTCGGCTGAGGCAGAAGCAGCAGAAGATGACGAGATCCGCATGATCAACGAGTATCCCCGGGTTTCTAGTATTTCATCTTCCATGCAGGAGCATATATCTGCCCGTGGACCTGATTCTGGGATCCAGCAAGATGCTGATCAGCTCTCAGACATCTCTGGTGAGCCTGGAATGGACATAAACCAATGGCTTAAAGGGAAAAAGATGGGTAGCCTAAGTGGAAGTCTCTTGTCAGGCCAGACAACAGTGTATCGGGATGACGGTGGAGGATACCTTGGAGTCGGAAGAGGGCTTAGCATTTCTCAGTCTAAAGATTATACATTCCCAGAGGATGGGAAACCCATAGTGGATGGTTCTCTCACAGCAATAGTGGCTAGTGATGAGGAACTGAGAGGCAGCTACAACTGGGATTACCTCCTTAACTGGTGCCCGCAGTTCCAACCCTTGGCAAATGTGTTTACCGAAATTGCTCGATTAAAGGATGAGAATGCCCCAGTTAACCCACGTCGACCCTTTCAACCCAAAGCAAAAACAGATCCCAAGCCACGAATTGACCCCCCTCCACTTATCACATCAGTAGCTCATCCTGGGGCTAAAACTGTCCTTCCAAAACCTGCTGTCGGAAGAACTCTTCCTCACGTGTCCACCCATAAACGATCACCAATCAGCCATGATGGCTCAGTCTCTTCAGTAGCCATGTCACCCAGTTTCTCACCCTCCCTATCCCCACTTGCAGCCCGTTCTCCGGCCATTTCACCATTTGGCGTTACCCAAGCCCCATCTGCCTCCATTATTAGTACAAATGAACACTCAGTAGAGCACAGCGAGGAGACTGAGCTTAGGATTTAACATTTTCAAGTTTTTTTTTACTGTTCATAAAGCATCCTACTTGACTCAGGACCCTATGCATGACAGTTGTCCAACATGGTGATAATGTCATGTAAAATGTCATGTTGCCTCACTGGCTGGCCAGAGAGTTGAGGGTGCAGTATTGAATTACCATGAAGGACACAGACAGTGACTCATTAAAATTCTCTCTCCAGAAAACATAGCTAGATAACAAAAGACATGTACTATCTCCTGCATTTGCACATTTTACACGGGAGCGAAGTTTGATGTTAATGTTTTTAAAAGTAAGACATTTTTGTATGATATATTTTTGTACTGATATTTGTGGGGTTTTTTTGGACTAGAAAATGGCTTAGAGTAATACCGTTTTCTGAAGAAACTGTTACACTATTGAATTTGTATATATGTGACTGTAATAATAAGTAAGATTTTGTTTTAGTTTACAGCTGGCATTCGCAAGTGTTCTAACAGTGTTAAAATCATGCTCTTATTTTTTTTCTTTGATGTTATGAAGGACTTCAGTATTTATAAAGGGCCCAATTTCTTACAGGTTGACCAGACCTAAGTCTATGAAGCATTTAGTTACTTATTCTGCTCTCCCCATACACAATGGGCATACACAACTAACCTGGCTAGCAAATTAGAAATAAGGAGCAGCTTTATTTTCGAAACATAAGCACTCTTGTCATAAAGTTTAAACACTTAATATTACTAAGGACAGCAGTATTTCATACAAAGTTAGCAGTTATGGTTCCGCTTTCCATAAAATGGATCGGACACCAAGGGCCAGTGCTTTTTTGCCGAATAAAAATTGTAAATCTCAAAAAAAAAAAAAAAACAATGCTGGAGAAACAAAAAGCCATCTCATGTTCTAGTCAATACACCATTTTTTCTTATGGCAGCTTGTGTCAACACTTGATTTTAATAAACTTTTTACCTGTAATAATGTGCTTTACTGGAACTGGAAATCTGCTTGGCAGTCTGACATGTTGCTTTTTAATTAACCATTTGCTGCTGAAGGCAGTTCTGTCAGTTTGGCAAAAAGTTCTGAGGAATGTTGTAAAAGCAACTAAAAGAAGAAACTAATTGGATATGCATCTGAACAGCAAATTAACTGCAAATTAATCCTGCATCAGCTTTGAAAAACTGCACTACAGACCAAAAGTAAGAACGATATTGGGGAAATGATCAAAAAAGTATTCATGGACAAAAGAAACATTGCACATATAAATTTCTTACAAAAGGAATTTTCGTCAAGTAAATAAAGTTCAATGTTATGCAAAAATCTGTCCATCAAAACCAGAAATTCAAAATTTAGATGACGTTGACAATGATATAGAGTCAAAATTGTTCCACAATCATGCATGTACAGTAAGTCTGGCTTCAACAAAACGTCTGTCAACTTATTGTGTGTAATCCTGGAATACCAGCAGCAGGCGTGGCAGCATTTTCTGTATGAACTCTCAAATTAATCAGTTTTGTCTTGGAATTGTCACTCTTGGCCTTCCAGACGTTGGACGATCCACAGCGGAAACATTCCGATGGCCCTTTCTCAGCTAGCATTGTCTAGACAGGGGAAAATGTCAGAATGTTTTCCTTACTTTTGCATGTGCATGGCACCTCTAAAGAAGACGTGAATTACAGTATGTTATCTACGATAAAGTAATGAGCGTGATAGTAATTATACTGTAGCTGTTTCATTTATTTATTTATTTTTTTGTAACAGTACAAATTTTTAAATAATTTTTCTAAAGTGTAAAATTTTTTTTTTGTCCATGAGTATAAGTTATTGTCATTTTATAATGATGGTAATATGGTTTTAATATGGCCTTGACTAAATGGCTGTAGTTGTTTCAAATAACTGATTCTTAATTTAGGTTTTGCATAAAAAAGTAATCAGAAAAAAACCTTACTTTGCTTTAATACTTTTCTGAAACAGCATAAAAGGCATTTGTAAGTTATTATTACTTGCTGAACCTCCCATAGGAGTCCAGTTGGTGAACTTTGACTTCATGCCAATACCTTTTAATTTATTAAACTTTTTAAAATTTACAATTTCCTTCCACGGTTTTCACCTATAATATACATATAATGCCTTTCTTAGTCCGTTTTTTTTTCATACTGTTTACCAGAATGAAAGCTTCATCAGTGTTTACTTACAGTTCCATTTGGAAGAATAGAAAATGCTGCTCAGCTTGAAAGGTGATATCATACAAAATCAAAAACATTGCCGATTATTAAAAAAAAAGAAGAATGTATTGTTTTTTGGATTTCTGTCACTATTTGTGAATAGCCTTTCTTGCAATCACTTTTGCCTTTTGCAAAGAAAAATGCCCTTCATGGAGTTAAACAATGCCTTGTTTAGAGTGTTAATAATGTGTTGAGAACACATGGCTGTGCCTTTCTTTCACATGCATGCAAGCTTCAACTAGTTTTCGGGTAACAGTTTATTCTAATCGACCCATAGGGGATTAATTAAGAATGGATTAAGCCAAAAGTACACACTTGTAAAATTGTTATTCGATATGTATAGCTTTGTATTTGTAAATTCTCGTATGAATACATAACATTTATGTAAAAATGACTAATAATTATGTTTTTTGTAAGAAAAGAAATGATATGCAATAAACAATTTAAATCTTTGTTATACAAACTACTGATTATGAATTAATGATAAAATAATGTAGAATTAGTCCTGTCTTTCAATGTTAGAATTTAGACAATAGTTAAAGCTAATAAAATCTAAATAAGTGTCTAATACACTCATACTGTAATGCTACATACAGTATACTGAATAATAATTTTAATACAGACTTATACAGACTCTAGCTGTCACTAGCTAGTAGAACAATAAATAATTTGAGACTAAAATGGTTTATTATATGCTATGAAATGTTTTATTATATGCTCAGTTGTTTGTATAGCTTTATAAATTTTTGTGCATTATCGTGAATAATACAATAATTTATTAGTCACTTTTACATAAGTCTCTGGTTATATGGCAAGTAGTTCTTATAAAGATTAATACACAATAAATAATACTGGTTAATATGAGTTTAAAATTTAAAAAAAGAAAGTGTTCTTTTTTTTTTTTTTATAAAGTGTTGCCACATTTCACTTTTAGCAACCGTAGTATTATTTTAAGCCTGCATTCTGTTATTTTGTTGTTGGTGTTTGTATTTCTGGATTTTTGTAGCACTTCCCACTATTTGAAAAGATTTTATTTGTACACATCATTTAAATATGATCAAGCTATAACACTTGCCATTTCGTATCCATTGCCCAATCCCAGTGTGCCTAATAATAACTAGCTGCTCATTGTACTTAAACTGATTTTGCCCAACTAATAGAGTTAGTCAGTTTTGGTGACCAGTAAGTCTCACTATTCCAATCTATTGTTTTTTATTTTTATTTTTTTTTGTTTTTGTGTGTGTGTGTGTGTGTGTATGAGTTTGTATTATAATAACTTGCCCTGTTTCTTTGCCAGTGCTGCTTTTCTTTAGGTGTCTTATAGATAGCTCGTCATGTACTGTTGCATAACCAAGCAACATCTGAATCCAATTAACTGTGAAATTCAGGATGTGCCATATCTATGATGTCTTTGAGAAAAAAAAAAAATGTACAGATGTTTAGATACATGATTTATTTGAATTGTGTTCTCAGTAAAGTCACCATAAAGCTGACTATGTGCTACCCTATGAATAATGTTGCTCTCTAAAATCTCGCTTGTCACTTCTCCTGTTTTTTTAATTCACAACCCAAAGGTTTAAAAGCTGTTGTTTTGGGTTTTTTTTTTTTTTTTTGCTTTTGTAAATGTTAATCAGGACTTACTGACCATTTCATTACAGTCTCCTGGACAAGAGTACATTTGTACTGTATTTGTTAAAGTGCCTGATTAAAATTTATTCATAACCCAGAACTGCCAGGCTTTTCTCGTGCATTGTTTTGTTTTGTTTTTTATTAGTTTTTTTCCCCTTTAACGGCAGTGACAACCGGTTTGTTTTTCAATCTCTACAAGGATTTTCATATAAGGTCTGAAAGCATGCACACGCTTGACATTAATATTTTCTGTTTTCTATATTTGGTTTTACTTTTAAATTAAATCAATACCTCGTTTTAACTGGAAAGCAAAAGCTTACTTTATCTAATCGTCTAATCAAACAGAAGGCACAAGGTGTCTGACCTCTGAGGCTCGTGAAGGATGGATCAGTTGGCTAAGCCTGAAAATAAACTGGAGCATCAGTGGTGAGTGGAACTGTAAGTAAGCACCAGGTGGAATCAAGATGCAGCAATTTCTGCAGATTAAATACGGATGAACATTTGTTTACAAAAAAATTTGAGTTTATCCATTGAAACATCTGTTCTCAAGGTGTTCCAGTACTATCGACTGCCGCAGAAGTGGTACTGTACTCTCAAGTGTATGCCTTATTTTTCTGCATATTCCACAAAGGGAAAATATTTATAAGGTACTTTTAAAAAATATATATTGTTATACCGTCATTTAGTAATTTCTGAAGAAATAATTATTAGTATAAGTATTTTCATGTACTTTGGTCTTTCAGAAGGAATGCATGGATATTTTATAAGGTAATGCTAGAAGGTTGTACAATAAAGGACATTTTACATACTTTAGAATAATAATAATAATACTTATTATTATTATTATTATTGATGTTGTTGTGAGTGGTGTGGTGTAAATATCTATATCTGTGTTTCCATTTATCTTTTTGTGTTTAGTATTTATTTTGTATCCCAATTATCTGGTGATAATGAAACTTCTGTTTTAATGTTCCTTGTACCGCCGGTGCAATACTGTAGTTCCTAAAAACTTTATCGGTTAAATCCCGCTTCTAGTGATAATTAATGGTCATTTTCTTTCTTTTTTTTTTAATTATTTGAACATGTAAAACAATGTTACATGAAATAGTAACATTGTGTCGTAACTTATTATTATAAGCCCTGTATAGAAAATGGAAAGCTTTATCGAGTGCACTATGTAGGGTGTACTGTAAATTAAAATCCCTTGTTCCACACATTATGTAGTGCCCTTGAGCGGAGAAATTTGTGAGTCAGTCTTGTGAGGCTAATTAGGTTTGTACTGTAGTTCACATCACAGAGGCAATTCAGAACGACTTAGACGTAATTACTAAGTAAACAAAATGTTGTTTAAGATGACATAGCGTTATCAGATGTGACTGGTTCTGAATATGGGTTTTGGCAGTCAGTTTGTCTTCCCTCTTTCCAGTGCTGCAGATCATACAGACCTACTTTCACCCATACTACGACTGACAATTAGTGTACAGTAAGTAACGAGTGCTATGTACGTATAGTTAAACATCCTGTTATGCTCTATATCAGCACTCAGTATAATGTCTGTTTTATGCAAAAAAATAGAAGAAAGCATGGCATAAATGTTTTAAATTAAAAAGAAATGTTTAATTCCAAGGTGAAACTTTTCCTTAAAATGATGTCAGATGAAGTGCAGGTGTATCTGTTTAGCAAAATGGAAAAACAGCATCGGACTTCTCACATTGCTCCCTGCAAAGATCAGGTCTGTTTTTTCAGCTGTTCACCTTAGATGCTTTAATTATTTCACAGAGAGAAAAGCAATAAAATAAGGGGAGTGTTAATTTGTATAATGAAAAATAATACGAAGCTCTCGATTTGCATGACTAATCCTTACTGCTGCTTATTTCTGATTTCAATCTTGATGGGTTTCACCTTCTGCTTCATGCCTACACCAGTTTTAATTGTCTTTAATTGAAATACATCAAGCATTATATTTAGGTTGCGTTGCTGCAGAGCAATATCAGGATGACTCATAGCGTTCGACTTGGTGTTAATGATGAAGTGAGTACTTTGAAATGCAAATCGTGACCCAGCCATAGAGCTGTGATTTAAGTGCTGTTCAGCAAAAACATTCCACATTCATACAGACTCCGGTGAACAGTAAATCTAACGTGTATCCAGGCCATGTCCTAGTCTTTCAGATCTTAGTACTTAAATGTTATGTATGGTGAGAAGATTTTGAAAGAGCAATCCAACATTGCATCATCTGTTGACATCAGCACCATTGCTGGATGAGAAGCAGAAAGCGATTTTGAGTCAACACAGGTTGTGTAATCTACATCCTGCAATTCCCAGCTTCTGATTCACTAGCAGTTAACTCGTCAGTTTAAACATGGGATTAATATCTACTATATTAAAGTTGAAATACTGTAATATTAAATCTCTCAATATTGCTTTCCTATTCCATCACCTTCAAGATTCTGTGAGGATTTACAAATGAAACTGAATTGAAAATCCAGACCATCAAGATTATTGTATCTTGTGCAGAGATCTAAACTCGACCATAACCTCCAGCAAATTTGTTTATTATACCTTATGCTTAGTAAAGACCAAAGGATTAGGGATGTTACCATATCCACCCATCTAAGAACCTCTGTAGTCCAATTATGATCATTGTATTTATTCCCATTTTTGGAAATGCTAATTAGCCTAATCTGCATGTTTTTGGACTGTGGGAGGAAACCAGAGTACACGGAGGAAACCCACCAAGCAAGGTATCGAACCCAGACCTTGGAAGCGCCTTACGGATATTTATACACCGCCGCATAAAAGCAGATTTTTTATTTCTTTCTACATTGTAAAGCAATGCTGAAGGTTTCCAAAATATGTAATCATCTCTTTTGAACAGTTGATATTGAGATGTATCTGCTACTTATGCTCTACCAAGCTTCATAACAGCTCTAATCCGAGGTGTTGTTATTAATTGGTGACTTATGAGGCTTTTACCTCTAAATGAACTTCTCTGCAGGAGAGGTACTGTGCATTTTGGTCTTTCTCTTTCCCAGGATGTTCTTCATGAGAGCCAGTTTCATCATGGTGCTTGATAGGTTTTGCAAATGCACTTGACAATACTGGTCTTGCAAGAACTGTTTCAGAACAGCTGCCCTTCGTGTCAACTGACTGTTGTTGTTGTTCCTTCATTACCCAATTCCATATGTGTTTCATAGTTTGGAAATCTCCAGTATTGCTTTTGAATGTAGAACATAAATCACTAAACAAAAAGCATTGAGGTTGAAAATGTCTACAAACTTTTGACTGCTACCGTATAAGATTAGGTTCACCAAAACTTTTACAACTAACATAGTTAATTAAATAAATTAATGAACTATCTTAAAAAAGCTGATATCTTCAGACAACAAAACTTCTCCTGACAAGTTATAATAAACTCTACAATAACTGCAACATTTGTCTTTCCGCAGTGCTTTCGTGCCCCCTTTCTGAATAAGACTGGCATAGCGTTGTGAATATAATGACAATACCGACTGGCTGAGTTTAATAGATTTAACAGAGAAAGACTGCTGTTCTTATGTCTCATATTTAAAAAGACGCTTTCATAATGAGTCAGACCGAGCTTCACTGGCAGAAACAGATGGTATTTTGAATCAACGAGTGTCCAAGAGTGTGCTCAGAGGACGGAATCTTATGTATTAAAAGTGGAATTGCGGGTTTTAAATTTATAAAATTGGCACAAGCAGGAAAAACCCTAAACGTTCCCTGCACACATGAGTGTTTGCAGATAGCTAGGAATCTGGAATAAAAATGTGACATTGTGTACCTTTGCATTCTTCCCGAGTTCCTGGAAATTTAAAATGTGGTGTCTTCCTACTTTTACAGCCCCCACTTCAAAAAAAAAAAAAAAAAACCCTTCAGAGCGATTCTGCTTTTCCTTCTGTCTATGGTTTTTTTTTCCTGCCTCGTTCTTCAAGGTCTTGTCAGGCCACTTGCGTGACTAGAGGGAGTGGAAAAAAAGTGAGTCTTCAAAACCCCATTGGCACGCGAGCCTGATCTATTTTTGAAGCACGCTCACTTTTTTTTCCCTTTCAACGTAAGACACAGAAAAAAAAACTTTTTCAGCCATGGGCGAAGAGAGCCAGTGGTGGAGATGAAGGGGTCTGGTTCTCATTTTCAGGCCGCCCTGCCTCCCTGGTTTACGCTGCCAGAGAACGAGTACGCCGCAGCGGTGGGGAGAGGAAGGCCACCGTGACTCTGGCTCCATGTCTACCGCTCCAGACTCTGTCACTTAACAGACACCCTGGGCTGCTTCTCATTAGTGTTTTCCCAGCTGCTCAATCCGCAAGCTTCCACACTTTCAGTATTTTGATTAATTTCTCCGTTCTGTTTAGCCGTTTTCATTCCTCATGGAACCGTTGCACTACCTCATTCTCGCCTCATTTTCATTAAAGAAAGTCTGGCTCAGAAGGCAGACCCGAAAGCTGGCCATGCTTAATTGAAAAAGGAGAAATCTGGTTTCTTGGTGATATTTACACCGATATGCACACAGCATGTTTTGGTAAATCAATCTTGCTGACAGAATAAAATGTACTTCAGCTGGCTAGTCATCATCAGCTCCGAAATGTCTTCAGAGATGCCATCGCTTAGTCAAAATACTGGCAAAGCAAAGCTTGAAACTGAACCGAATTAAGCAGTACCGCTTAGGCTGCTTAGTGGTTATGCTTGATCATTTGTACTTCTAAGTTGCCTCAACGGATCAATCACGCCTTATTATAAAAGCAAACAGAAAATGACAAAACCCCAAACAAATCCTTATGACGAAGTAATTGATTAAATGGTTTTGGCAACATTTTTATATTTTAAACGTAGTATTTACGGAACAATTTACAGCCGGGTTACCACGCCATCAAATACAACCAAACCGCCAAACTCTCTTCGCAGTGTGTATTTAACTCTTACTTGTCTCATCATTTCTTCCTAATTCACTTTGCGATGACATACTCCACCGAGTTCCATGCCAAACATTCTACATGAACTGAGTCAAACGTTTATGGAAGAAGGTACTTTGGTTTATTCTAATGTTCCATAAACCGAGACTCTTCCACTGAAAACAGAGGCTTTGACTTTAAGAAGTTGAAACACATGCTGTCTCAGAATGTCTTGCTATAACTCATAATTCAGGCTCCTGCTGAAAGAACCAGCAGGATGGAACCATGTTCACGTCCTCTTTTTTTTTTTTTTACGGAACCCAAAAAAATCAACACCACAATCACAAGGCAAGACGCTGTTTATGGCCTCAGCTCTCATCTTGTGGCCTGCCATGCTTGCCATTCACCATGTTTATGTTTCAGACCGACTGATCGATGGCTGCAGACACAACATTTCCGTTGCTGCTCTCCTGAGAGCGCGGGACCTTCTTGCTGAGGATGCCTGGATAAACTTTAAAACAATGACAGACTCAAGTGCTTGACTAGAAACCTGGGAAAATGTTTGTTTGATTTAGCTGCTAACTGTGGACCTCCACCAATGCTCAATATATCTATATATGTCCATATATCAAACTGTGGCAGCAGATGAAAAAATTTTTTTGGAGTGGAATGGTATACATAATCCAAGAATAATAATTTAAACTAAGTATTTTAGGCACTTTAGTTCTGAAAGTCGCTCAAATATCAGCTCCTTTTTGTCACGCTGTTATTCCTGAGTAGCGACTCTGTTGTTCTAACCTCATCAGCACAAGTCCTGCTTATTCTCTTCATGTTTCCATCTCAGTGGTTCTCTGGCTCTCGTTCTGGCCCGGCCTCTGGGACTGGATGGAGAACGAGATTGATGGAGTGAATACAGACATCTTCCAGTGTCTCATCAGTGCAGAGAAGCGAGAGGAGAGCCAAGGAGAGAAGATCTGGTATGCCTGGGATGTCATTTCTGGGAATATGTGTCTTGTAGAGAGGAGGACAATAAACGAACTGACATCTTAGTCAACTAGTATGCTAGACATTAGAGTCATTGACTCGAGTGATTTCTTCATGCTTCAACTGGGTCTTGGAAGCAAGGCAAGATAAGTGATGCAAAAGCATGTAAAGTCTTCTTCTTCTTTTGATTTTATTGGTGTCAACCATGTTTAAGATGCACTACTGCCACCTAATCGACTGGAGTGTGGAGCATTAGATTTAGGGGAAAAACATCTTGATTTTGTATAGCATACCTATTATTTTATGAAAATTATTTATTTACTATGCAATCCAAATTGACTTGGATTGTCTTCAATTCATGCATCCATATCTTGAATTTTCTTCGCCTCTCAGCTGCTCCTGTTAGGGGTTGCCACAGCCGTCCATTAGTGTTCATCTAACTTTGTCTACCACATCTTTCTTTGTCACTCCAACCTCCTGCATGTCCTCCCTTACCACATCTATAAACCTCCTCTTGGGCCTTCCTCTTCTCCTCCTGCCTTGCAGCTCCATCTCTAACATTTTCCTCCCGATATACCCCTCATACCTCCCTCTGCACATGTCCACACCATCTTTATATGGCCTCTTTACAGTCTCCAAGCCATCCTACCTGCACTGTCCTTCTAATTCCTAATCCTGTCCACTCTTGTCACTCCCAACTAAAGTTTGGAAGGTCCCAGGTTTAAACCCCACGACCATGGTGTTGTTGATTTAGAATAGATAAGGGCATCTGGCAAATGCAAATTGCTATATTTTCAGCTCTGCCACCTACAGCTCAGCTTCCTGTCTCCAACCGTACAAAGTGTTGGTCTCACTACCGTCCGGTTCACTTTCCTTTTAATTTTTGCCGATACATTCCTGTCAAGGATCATTCCTGCTACTCTTCTCCACCCATTCCACCCTGGCTGCCCTCTCTCCTTCACTTCTCTACCACACTCCTCATTGTCTTGGAACGTTGACCCTAAATATTGAAACTCCCCTACCTTCCCTATCTCTATTTCTTGCAACTATACCATTCTCCCACCATCTTGTCTCTGTGATACTGTATGTTTAATTTATTCTTTTTTTCGAGCTTATCTTAAATTTTGTTTAAGATAAACTAGAAAAAGAATGCAAAAGATGCCGTCAAATGCTGCCAATAGAAGAAAAGCTTGAAATAAGTACAAAGATCTGCAAATATGCTTAATGATCTCTCTAAAATGTATGTGTGGTGATACGGAAACACCTGTGATAATGTACACTATATTGGTATTGGTGAGGTCATGGTGGCACGGTGGTATAGTTATTAGCACTCTCGCCTTGCACCTTCAGGGTCCTGGTTTGATTCCCACCTCATGGTCTGTGTGCATGGAGTTTGCATGTTCTCTCCATGCTTGGTGGGTTTCCTCCTAGTACTCCAATTTCCTCGCACAGTCTAAAGACTTGTGCCCTACGTCTCCTGGGATAGGATTTATTACGTATGTAGTCAGGCACTGATTTTAAGTCAGGCGGCCTGGGGTGTACCAAAGGTGGTGTGTAGGCTTGAAGTCAGGATTCTGTGCAGAACACCCAAGTTCTTCATTATGCACTGGAACAGGTTTGCTCGTCTTATTTCGCATGAAAGGAAATTGTTTCATTCATTACAATTGAATGCTGTTTGGGGAGGAACCACATACAGTATGGATGTAATGGTCAGGTGTCCACAAACTTTTGGTCATATAGCATTCTACATGAAACCACACAACATATTACCCAAAGAAGTTACTATTGTGATTTCGTTTTTGATCTCTTTTATGCTATATTCCTACAGTTATCATGTTAAACACCGCTGTAAAAAAAGGGTCCTAGTTAAGTGGAATTTCCTCACACAAGCAATGTCACACTTTGACCACGCTTTTGTAGATTGACATGCTGCGGTTAAACAGACGCAAGTCTAATCAATTTAATTTGTAATCAGATACTGGCTGTCAAAAACATCCATGATACCCGTGCACCCCAGCTGGAATGAAACGGAATTGAAAACTGTCACTTTTGACAGCAATCAGACTATGCATGCTCTGACTTTACTTTAAGTTAAGATATGTGCAAAAGAGAAACATATTTTAATCCAGGAAAGTCTGTGGTTTCCA
>JAOVVB010000050.1:26110134-26123119 GCA_028570985.1 Heterobranchus longifilis | reverse complement strand
ATGATCCGGGCTACAAACTCTCGAGATCCCAGTCCAATCGAGCATCCATGGGATGTACCAGACAATCAAGTCTGATCCACCGAGGCCCCACCCTACAATCCGCTGCTGATGTCCAGGTCTGCCAGACACCACAGCACACCTCCAGACGTCCAAGAGCTGCCCCAATGGCACAAGAAAACCCAAACCTATAGGGTTTTAGTGTTAATGGTTTTAATGTTATGGCTGGTTGGTGTAAAACATGGTACATGTATACACACACACACACACACACCAAGTCATATACTATGTATCACTGATAGCCTGTAATGCATGCTATAGAACTGTAGAAGGAAGCCAGAGGATCCAAAAGAAACCCACAAACCACAGACAGAACTCCATGCATACAGTACAGACCAGAGGTGAGATTCAAACCCTCAACCCTGAAGGTGCGAGCCAACAATGCTAACTACTGAGCCACCATTACCACCAACCCCCAGAAACTTCAGTCAAACTTTAAATGTGTAAATTAAATTAATGTTAAGAATTTGGCACAACTGCAACCCTGCCTAGTAGTGAATGAAGGGGTGAAGATACCGTAGCAGCAGCTAAGAGTTAAGTAGTCAAAAGTCATGTAATGCTGAACATGATGCTACCACCACCATGCTTCAGTCCAAAGCTAAAACACATTGCAATCTTAAACAATACAGTCACAGGGCTGAACAATATAAATAGTTGGTCAGTGTTCTAGTTAAAAAGAATTTTCCTCAGATGCACAGTCTAAAAAGTTTAAATTTACTCATGCAATACGTATATTTATCTACAAGAACATAAACGTCAGTGACATACTGTACAGGGCTGGAGGAGGTTTCGGTGAAACATTAAGAGAATCCACAGGCTCTTCAGAGGATACAAAGTTATTCAGGCAATTCTAAAGACAAATTGTGGGCATACACTGTATAAAGGAATTTATTGTGTGCTCCAGAAAAATGGATAAAACTGTCATTTCAAATTTTATTACTAATACATGGTATAATAAATCATATCCTTATGCTAGTTACACATGTCGCAAATGAATCCATGCAATAACCAAAAGTCGAAAGATGGACCACATTTAAAACTTTTCCATTTTAGATAATATATTACCTACTTGACAATTCTTCACCAATACAGTTCTCCGTGACGGGTTTTCACACCCTGTCACCTTCATGTCTCTTCTCTGAGTTTTCTGTAACTCCTACGCTTTACTGTCACGTCTTCAGCTGACCTTTGAGTGCCAAGCAAGATTCCCAGAGCTTTACCCCTCTGAACGTTCTCTGAATTCTTTCCATCTTCTACAATCCCTCATAAAGCCACAACTGATTAATAGAAAGCACCCACAAACCTTTTTTTTAACCATGCAGCTCCAGACAATCACCCATATCTTACTTTTTTAAAAATATATTGTGATTGGAAGTCTAATGGTTTTTGTTTTTTCATGAAAAATGCTCTTAGCAGTAAGCTGAAAATGTTACTAGAACATTAGGCAAAGTACTGCTAAGCTGCTAAGAAAATTAGGATGTGATATTAGAACAGCAGTAATCTAAACACATCCTTTGGAATAATTTATGACTTCACAGTATTTTTGGAACAAAAATCTTACAACTAAAATTCATTTGTCTTTAGCAGGAATATCCTAGTCAGCCTTGTAGCTTTGTTGTGGAGAAGGAAGTCCTCCACGTCCAACGTCTAACCCTGGAAAATCAGCGCATAACTTGTCAATAACTTGCAGATCACATGCATCTGTTAATGGGAAATCTGCACACAATCATTCACCAACACCACTTGCACATTATAGGAACTTGGCTGGGAGTTATTGCCACATCCACCATACAGTCCTGACCTCACTCCAAGCCATTTCCGCATGTTTGGGCCATTAAAGGAGTTCCTGGGCGGCCAGCAGAAAACTTGTCCAAGCTCTTGTGAAACGCTGGGATTGCATTATTGTAGCAGGGGATTATATAGAGAAATAACTGTGTTCTGTTACTCTACACAATTAAAAGCCTTGGTTAGACTTCATCGCCCCTCGTATATGTTATGTAAAAAAATAAATAAAAAAAAAAGCTTTCTGGAACATCCAGAAAACCTGAGAGCTTGAACATTTCTATGACAAGAATTATGGCAAAAAGAGTTAAAAACAAAAAATTGTATCTGGAGATTACCTTCAAATGCTGGCATGAAAAAAAAACATGTTGATCCAACCAAAAAAAAAAAAAACATGTTGATCTGCAGAAAATTAATTCAGCAGAATAAATGTGGAGCAAAAGAAGTCAGAAGTTAACAGGGTCGTTTTGGCATTCAAATACTAATTTCTAAATACTGATTTTCATCTCTGATCCCATCAAAACCCCTCATGCCTGTGTTGTACGTGACTCAAATCTGTTATTCGTAGAAAAAAAAAAAACTCTTGACCCAGATGTGTTCATTTTCTAAATCGGTAACGTCATATGTATTGCCATTTCCCTGCGTCATGACCAGAAACAAAAACACCATTACTGCAGTAGCGATAAAAAGCAAAACTAGCATTGCAAGCCTTCATCACCAAGATTATTGTCTCTGACAGCTTGCCAGCAGTACAGTATATTATTAGAGCAAAATGATGAAATAAAGGTCCAATACAAAGCTTTTATGCTGTTTTTACAGCTATTAGTGCCATTTCAGAGATCTGAGTGTGTGTGTGTGTGTGTGTGTGTGTGTGTGTGTATGTGTGTGCGTGTGTTTGTGTGTGTGACTGGAGGGGTGATATGCACAGTAAAGTCTCAATCGCAGTATAGTTGTATTGTCGGGTATCGGATATCCAGCCGATCTCAGACCACATACGAACAGGACTCCGATCTGATAAGTAGATGTTTGTTTTCAGAAATTCAGATCCTGTTATAGGAAAATTTTCCAAAGTGGTCATAGCAGAGGTCATGTTGATAAGGTGATTAGGGGAAATTGAAAGTAAAACCACAACAAACTGGGAATATGAGAACCTGGAAATGTAAGGCTATGGGAATATTCCAAAGTTTTAAAATGCTAATTTTTTTGCCAACTGTACCTGTAGCTCATAAGTGTAACACGCCGAGTACATTGAAAAGTATCCAACCACTTCCTAAACATTTTCCAAACCATGGGATGTAAAAAATCTGCTCCAGACGGTTATAAACTTAGAGTGCATGATCGGACTTTCTAGGAATATTTTCCTGTAATATTGTATATAATATAATGGCTTATTTTATTACCTCATGCTCTTAGCTTTCATCTTTATTCTATAAAATATATCCTCTGTTTAAAATAAAGAATAAAAAGGATACTTGCAGCATTTTTCATATAGAAATTTTACCACTGAAGGTTTTTGAAGGTGCGAAATATATACATTACAAAAAAAAAAAAAAGGTTGTTGGTTGCATAAGCTTTCACCCGCCTTGTATAGTACTTGGTGACACCTTTGTCTGGGATTAGAATTGTTCTGGGATATGTTTCTAGCAGCATTGCACATCTGGGTCCTGATAGGTTTGCCCATTTTTCTTAGTAAAGAGTCTATGTTGTGCCATGGGATTGATGTCTGGGTGTGCCTGAGCTGTTCTAACACGTTCAGGTTCTTTGGCCGCTCTAGTGTAGTTTTGGCAGTGTCATTGACCAGATGGAAATCTCTTTCTTGAGGAGACTGGAGGAGGTTTTCTTCTGGAATTGCCCAGAATTTGGCTCTACACATTACCCCTCAACTCATTACCCTGACCAGTTTCCAGTTTCCTCATCCCTGCTGATGAAAAGCATGCACATACCACTATGCTACCAGCACCGTGCTTCACTTGCTTCACTGCTGATGGTGTTCTTGGTGGGTTTACATCAAATAAAGTATTGTGCTAAGCTCAAAAAGGTAAAATTTAGTCTGATCAGACCGGAGACTTTTTTTTTTCTAAAATAATCGCTACACTGTTTTTACACATCTATTCCAGTTCCGTTGCAGCCATCCCATGTGTCCTGGAAGTTCTGGGAGACTCACACATACCGATAACAGCTCCATGACCTGCAACTCATATACAATGTCCTGGAAATTGTTGAGAGAGACTGTGTGCGCATAATTATTCATCTCTTTGTGATAAATGAACTTTTCTTAGAAACAAAAACAAAGAGAAAACACATACTTCACCTCAAAGTACTGTAAAAGTGAAATCCTCCCAAAAATAATAATGAAAATAATGGCAGTTTTGCTCGCTGCACTGTTTGCAACATTGACTTTTTTTTTTTATTGCCCATGGTGGGTTAAATGGTCGTAAAAGACATGTTAAGGTAAAATTTATTTTATTATTTAAACTACCGTAGCTGTTCGCGGCATGGTGGCAAGTCCCGCCTCACGTCTATTTGCATGTTCTCCTCATGCTTATTGGATTTCCTCCGGGTATTCCAGTTTCCTCATACAGTTCAAAACATGAAGATTAGGTAATTGGCGTTTCCAAATTGCTCATAGTGTGTGTGCCCTGCAATGGTTTGGCAAAAAGAGTTTTAAGTCTCCTGAGATAGGCTCCAGGCCCCCAGTGACCCTGTATACAGGATAAAGCAGTATAGACAAAGACTGAGTAAGTACCCCGTACTGAGGTCCCCTATCTGATAATGAGGTCAAACTTCCTGTATACTTAAAAGTTCAAATACAAGATAAATACAACCCCATAAATTAAATTGTGCTTAAAATATAATGGCATGTTTTTATGTTGTAATGCAGTGTTATTAATATAGCACTTTTAACAATAGCTATTGTTCCAAAGCGAAAATCCAAAAACTATATAAATGAGTTTAAAGTTAAAGTTAAAGTTTAAAAAAGTGAAAAATTAGTTATTACAAAGTAGAATCATTAAACAAAGTATCATACAAGGCAATATAATAGCTCTTTTATTTTTTTTAGGGAGAACAAAATACTAAAAAGGACTATCACAGGGTAGACCACTCAGGAATTTCACAGTTCTTTTTAGCAGGAAGCCAAATTTCTCACAATGGAGGTTACAAAAGCTGAGGTGTACCTTATATGTTCCAATATCGAGCACAACTTCTTGTTCCAGGCATGTAAGCACTCAAGCATAATGGTCAAGGATAATGTTTCTGATGTCTGATGGTCAGGGGGCAGGGAACTGATGTCCAGCAGGATCGCCCTGAAATGAAATTTTCCAGGTTGAGACGCTTTTCTTTGTAGCCGCTGTAATAAAAAGGTTTAGAGCAGTTGTTTTTCATCTGGTGTATTCTGGTGTAAACAGTCTGTGCCTACAGTATTTCCCATAATGTGCTTAATTGTTTAGGTGTGGAAAAGTGCTGCTTTGAACAATCATGCAATAAAATTAAATGTGTAACTGTCTTAGACTGTCTGAGAATCTTTAAGCCAATAGTCATTAGTAGCTACTGAATAACGTGCATTAGTGCAAAGATACTGTATGTTCTTTTAATCGAGTCTTTTTGTGAAGCAATCTTTGTGCAGATGCATTGTTTTTGTTGTCTAGTGAAATAGATCAATTTCTTTAAGAAATGTATCTGTTTTTTATATTTGCTTGGCATCGCTGTACTCCTGTAGGCTCATAGCAAGCATTCCTTATCCAAGCTACCGAGCAATTTTCATTACTGCGAAGCTGACGTTCACTGATCTGGCAAGCGTACTTTGAGAAGAAGTATCGATGTAGACCGGCTCATTTAGATTTTCCTGATGATTGTGAGATTTATTACACTCTCTCCGCCTCTAGCATTCAAGATCCGTGAAAAAATCTGTTCCAGCAAATGAAAATGAGCTGCTGAGTATCTCAGCCAACAAGAAACCTCCGTCGACACTCGTTAAAAAGATGGGAAAATATGTTTGACGTTAGCACGGTCATTTCAAGTGGGACTGCATGTGGCTTGATGTTGATATGGACATTAAATCAGCAGAATTCCTCCAATATTTTCACATCGTTTCATTGCCATAAGAATAGGAGAAGCTCGGAGTACAGAAGGAAAAGCAGAACACAACCACCACAAAATGCAACGCAGGCACAAATGATATGGTGAGACACGAACTTGATATTTTGTATGAAAAGAAGCGTTTTTTTAAATCAAACCTCAAATGTTCCTCTCTTTTGTCTTGGCTTGAGCAATCGTTCACCTCACAAAAAGGTTAGACTATAATATACATTTGAAACAAAATCGACAGGCCTTCGACACGCCCGGGTATTTGCATTTAAAAGGGTGGAACGTTGGCGCTAGCTAGCTCTCATATGATATTGTATAGCACCCACTGAAACCTATCAGCATATTTCTTTTAGAAAGACACTTAAACACAGGCACATACACACACACACACACACACATAATCATGTATGAGCTCTCACATGGTAGCCAACATTTCTCTGCCAGCAACCCAGAAAAAAAGCAGTAAAGATTTATAGAGCACCTTGGTCTGTGGCCCGTTAAGCGATCCCAGGTTCATGTCAGACACACTCTGAACGCTCTCAGACGCTTGAAGATGTTAGCAAACACGACAGTGCGCATGTGAAGGTGAGAATGAACTAGATACCATCCTACATCCACCATCGTTCTCCATTCTCCTCAGCTTTCCATGTTGCAGCTCAGGGATCGTGTAGGGGTAGATGGATGATTTGTCCTGAATATGAAACCTTGCGAGTCGTCTAGAAACCTCCAAGTTTAAATATAACAATCCTTTCAGGAATGTTCTGTAAACTACCTGGATAATAAATACTGTGACAGTACCTGGACTCCAGTACTGCAGGCGGTGTGTTTTAAGCAAAGATTCTGTATGAACCGTTTTTTTAAGATTGAACTTTCTCGGGATGGTAAAATTCATGGAAATTTGGCAGTCAGTGCTTATGTATGTTTAAAAGTAATGATGGCGGCACGGTTAGAGGTTAGCACTGTCACGTTGCACCTTCAGGGTCTGGGTTCGAGTCCCGCCTCGGGCTTTGCATGCGTGGAACTTGCATGTTCTCCCTGTGCTTGGTGGGTTTCCTCCTGGTACTCCGGTTTCCTCCCACAGTCCAAAGACATGCAGATTAGGCTATTTAGCGTTTCCAAATTGCCCGTAGTGTGTAAATATTGACCAGAGGTCCTATCACGGTTGTAAAAATAGGAATAAATAGTCACCATTGGCCTCCACGGTCTCTAGTTGGACTACAGAGGTTCATGGATCAATGGATGGAAATGTAATGATATAATGCATTTTCCGAGTAATTTAGTAACAATTACAAAAACTTTCTGACACTTTTTTTTTTTTTTGCATTATCAGTACACTCTTGTTTATGATAACTACACTTTAGCTTCTACTAAGGTCTCATTAGCTTGCTTGTGCATATCATTTATATTTCCTATTCAGATATCAATTCTTTTTTTAATTAATTTACAGTATCTGGCATCAGATAAATAAATAACAGGACAAACCCACCCGTAGGTTTTCTGAAGAGGAGTTTTGAAACTTCTGGAGCCCTGGTCATTGCTATCTTGGCAGGAAGATCTAAACCCTGGTTAATCCATAAATGTGAAAATGTGCACAATGAATAAAGCTTAGCTGTTGGTTAAATTATGCCTACTCACCTCAATTAGCACATACTAGCTACTGTAGCAACTCACCTACTTACCTACTTATGCTAGCTAGCTTAACTCCCTCTGGGATTAATAAAGTTCTTTGAATCTTGAATCTTTAGCTCAGCTAAAACTCTAAGCTAAACTTATTTTGCATTTGATTGAATTCTGTTATCAATACCAAACATGTCATTGCCTGTCAACTCTTATATTTCTTCTGGTAAGTTAAACCACAAGGGTTCCAGTTCAGTGGTTAGCCGTTGCAATGCAGCTGTCACTCAAATCGACCATGTCCATAATCATGCATCATTTTATGGCTTAAACTTTACGGCACTTTTGTGACCAGCCCCCAGTGGAAGTTCGAGGAACTGCACATTTTGCTACTTTCATGTCGGCTTCCTGAACCAATGGTTGCCCCTTGGGTTGTCTGTATTTATTCTCTCATTGGTCTGCAACTGCAGAAGGTCATGCTGGGTGCTGATGTTATCATTAAGGAACATTTCCACTACAATAAAACTGAAGGATGAAGATGATATTGGAGTTGAAAAAAAAAAAGAAAAAAAAAACTCTAGACATTTTACTCCTAGGCCATGCAATTGTCTGATGTCTAGAAAGTGTGTTCTAGGTCCTAGCAGAAATGCTAACTTCTGAACATGGTGATAATGTGTCTTTTGACAATTTTATTTTTATTTTTTTGGGTGGGGTAAATTCAATGAATCCTGTCTTTAATGCCGGGGATGTTCAGGTCAAACCGGGACTTGTGAGGAAATTTTTGGAGAATGAAATGTAATAGTGTATATTTTTTCTAACTGGATTTTCAAAAATACCAAATTTGTGCAGTGTAAATGTGAATGCTGTGATTGATTTACAGTAATAAACATGAATCCAGCTCGATAAATGGCTTGTTGTTCTCACAGCAACTCATAATCACTGGAGCAGCAAGTGCGTAGTGTGTGCGTGTGATCTTTTCATCTTCAAACATTTCACACGTTCTACTTGAACACACAAAAAGACACACTTTCTATCTGCTCCCCGTTCTGCTTCCTTCTTATTGGCAGATTTTGGAAAAACAGCAAGAAGTGGGGGGTGAATAACAAGATTTGGCTCATGCAGACATATGAATGGAAAACAAAACATAATGTGAAAGGCTGAAATTTCCATTAGAAAGCAGCAAGCTGTTTTTTTATTTTATTTTATTTTTTATTTTTTATGGAGATGCAGGAATTAACACAAGTCCTGTGATAATTTGATAATTTCAACACCTTACTTTTGGCATCGAATTATATTATTGAAAAGTCAGCTTGCTCAGTCCCAGTCCGAGCATTCACAGTGTCCAGTCCCAGCTTTTACAGTGTCCAGTCCAAGACTTTTACAGCCTCCTGAATTCATGGCTTATAGATTACGAACCACTGGTTTTATCAATCAGATATCTCAAAGCCAAGACTGTTTCTGCCAACTTAAACAAGACCAAAGAAAGATCTCAGATTATTTCCAGCTTTACCCAGCGTTAGTCCGTGCTCATGCATTGGTTTTGTCAGTCAGTCCTGACCTGATGAGGGTCAAGTATTCTGCTCTTTAGTAGCTCTGGACCGAACCCAGCTGGATGGAGAAGCATCCAGACAAGAGAGCTGGGACTAGAGTGAAAAATCTGCCAGACTCATCTGCTTTCACTTCATATCCCATCCTTCTGTGTTGGTTTCATTTCCAGCTCTGCTGCCTCGAATGGCACGGTGAAGCTCATTTTCATACGGCTTGGGTGTTTAAATTGAATTTATCAGCGGACACTTTAAACACACTTGAATATTTGGCTTGCTCTTGAATGTTTTAGCTGTCTTGCGGAACGGTTATAATTAGAGACAGGGCAGGAAAACTAATTCATTTTGGTCTTCTCTTGGACATCGTTTGACCTCAAAGAGAGGATATACTGTAAATTAGATTTGAAAGGGAACATTGGCAAGCTTTGTCTCACTGCCACGTTTTAATAAGCTGGAACACCGGCGCTGGCTTCCATGTGAGCATCAACTGCAGAACATGAGCATATATATATTTATCTTTTCATACGATTTTGATATACTGAGATGACTTCAATTCACAGTGGTTGAACTGAAGGCACACAGAGCCAGTGATGAGGATCTCCATCATCCCGAACACCTTGGTGCATTTTGTTCTTGTGCTGAGCTGAATATTTCTAAATGAGATAATTAGAATCATTTCCTTATTCAAATCTGAAATGAGTTCTGACTTTCGCGAGAATATAAAGCAGGAAAAAAGGTACGTGATGAAAGGTGAAGCGATTTAAATAAAGTGCTCTTCTGTATCTGTAACGTACCTCCAGAACATCATTAGTGTGTAACTAAAAAATTGGCTTGAAGGTGTTGATTATGCTCTGACTGCATTGCTGGCTGAAAGACAAAGTACAGGTTTAAAACTAAGGGTGTCAGGATGAACTTTCTGGTGAACAAAGCTTTTAAAGCTGTCGTAAAGGAGACTCTTAGCTGGAGTAAAACATTTGAACGTTTTGAAGAAGGTCGTATGGCAATGGCCGAGGTGGCTCAGAGACCACTACAGTCGTTCCTATGAACATTCGAAATGGAACGGCTGAGGCCTGAAAATCAACAGTAACTTGTTGCCAACAAGAGGAAGAGACGCATGAAGAGACGAGTAAGAGACGCATCTGTCTGTGGGAACTAAACACACCATCATTCACAAACACTACTTGCACGTTATAGGAACTTGTCTGCGAGTTATTGCCACATCTCCCGTACAGTCCTGACCTCACTCCAACCTGTTTTTACATGTTTGCCACATTAAAGGAGTTCCTGGGAGGCCAGCGTTTTAGACATAAAGCAGGCGGTTTAATCATGGCTCCGGCATAATAAGACAACTTTCAATCTTATCCAAGCATGAGTAAGATGCTGGGATAAGTGCATTAGTGTCGCTGGGGATTGTATAGAGAAATAAAGGGAGATCTCATAACTCTCATAACTGTATTCTGTTATTCTGCACAATCAAAGTCCCGGTTCGACTTGAACACCTTTTTGATTAAAGTGCCTTCTCTAGCATCCATTAATTTTCCAGCAATGAACCAGTGCTAACCACTAAGCAACCAAGCTGTTCTTTTGTCCCACACTTGATGATGAAATTAATAATATTTTTGCACTAAAAAAGAGGCATTTCTAAAGACGATTTATAGCTGTTATATCCTAAGTGATTACAGGAGCGATCTTGTTTTCCGAATGTTCTACATCTAAGTTTAATTGTAACGATATCAAACAAAACATCATTATTCAATTAGTAGCTATTGGAAATCAGAACAAATAATCCCCTTCAGAACATGATGCAATTGGAAATTAATCAACTTTAAGATACAATGGTGACTTTGTTTTCACGAGGTCATGTCCAACTTCCTTTCAGTGATTATTTCCCTACAACAGCACATCCCAAAGTGTGTCCTCTTATATAGTGAGTTAGATGTGACATACTGTAAACAAGAAACTTGATGAATGTGTTTAGTCCACATTTTTGATATCAGTAATAACAGCTGTGCTCATTCTGCGTTATTTCAAAGTAATCGAATCCAGGCTGTGTTAGGAATGCTAACTGCTGTATGTGAGTAACAAGGGGGGAAAAAAAGCATATCTGACGAGCTACTGTATATGCTCCTCACAAAGAAAAGGTTATTCAGGTATAAAAAATTTTCTTCCAGGCTCTATCTTTTAACCAGATACACAAAAAGGTACTGTTGTAGCTGTTTCTCCTCGGTGGCGGCTCTGTTTACTGTGATATTTAATGAAAGCAAAGCCAGATCCTGTCACTGTTAATAAAAGGGAATATTTAATGGTTTGCAACAAAGCGAGAAGCCGAAATATGATGCAGTTATTCTTGTAGTCCAAATATCATGCAATTATCCTTTTGTATATAAAAGCAGCATGTCGGTACACAGCGAACCAGACTTCCAGGTGGTCCCGAGTCGGTTCCAGGATTACTGCTAGGTTATAGGTCCATGTTCGATTGGCATTTGGCAGACTAGACCATGGAATGCAAATGTGCTTCGAATTTTTTTTTCATTCTTTCTTTTTTTTTTTTGAACAGGATATCGACACAGCAGGGCATGCACGCAGCATTTGACCGGAGGGTAGAGGTCAGCGATCCCTAGAGCCCATAAAGCAGCTATGCGCGTGGAGGAAATTTATCATCTCACAAAGAAAGCATGCAGCACCTTGCAGTTAGGTGCATGAACCCAGTCAGACAGCCCTGTTGCTCTACCTATATTCCACCATTTTCTACTGCAATCTGAAACAGGGTCTTCCTATCTATTAAGTCTGTGCAAGACATCAACCATGGAAAAAGTAATTGACTCTTTTCTCGCCCTTCATAAAAGAGGGCTGAATTGATTTAGCAAGCTGTGTTGCGTGGACGGAATTCGGTACCCCGCACAAAAACAAAAAAAAACCCAGATGGAAATGATGCGCTGTTGAGAAATTAGTTTGGCGTCTTTCAAAACCTTCCTGTTAGACCGAAATTGACAGCTGCCTTTACATATGGCCTTCAGAAAAGACTCCAAGTCTGGATGGGTTTAGAAAACAAACACACACACAAAAAACCCCACAAAAAAACCATGCGACTTTTAGGTCAAGGCGATGTTTGCTACAAGCGTCTCATTTTCATGACTTTTTAAACGTCACTAATGATTACTTTGGAAAGTGGTTGTTGAATCCACATTCAAATGCTAAAATGTCAACATGGTTCGTTGTTTTATGACACCTTTAATGAAGGTTAGTTTGGCGAGCGTTTTCGTGGGTGGCAAATCTATAAACGCCTCTTTTTCTGTCCCGGTTTCCGCTTCTTGCGTTTGCAAAACTAACACCAAGAGACCTAATCGACCCTGATGTTTCTTTCTCTATGGAAACACATCCTCTTGTTTTGGATCTCACACTTCTCAAAGTGTAAAAGATATGCCATATTTCACATTTTAGGGCACCTTTAATGATCTGCTTGGTGGACACCGGATTTCTGAGGCTGGTGACTCTAAATTAACTTCTCTTCTGCAGCAGAGGTAAGTTTTGGTCTTGCTTTCCTGGGAAGGTCTTCATGAGAGACAGTTTCATCATGATTCTTCATGGGTTTCATTGTTGTTAATTAAGTACTTATTTCCATTTGTGTTAGTTCAGAGTTTTGAAATCTCCAGAAAACTGGTGACAGGATCATGGTTACCCAAGTCTCACCCATGCACACCAGGCTTTTCTTCTTATCCAAGAGAAAAACCAATGCAGCACTAATCAGCGAAGAAAATTAAGGCTGATAGGAAAGATAGAAATGCACTAGAACAACCCTCTGTGCCACACACCGCGCCCAGCAGACAAAGAGCCCAAATCCATTGACTGACCCGGCCTCTAAACTCTTCGGATCCCAATCCGATTGAGCACCAGACAATCAG
>JAOVVB010000050.1:26092255-26103797 GCA_028570985.1 Heterobranchus longifilis | reverse complement strand
GATAGATAGATAGATAGATAGATAGATAGATAGATAGATAGATAGATAGATAGATAGATAGATAGATACTTTATTAATCCCAAAGGAAATTTCCAACATCTAGTAGCAAGGACAGTAACGTGAAAGATGACCATAATACAACAGAAATTACTTAAATAAAAAGAGTATGATACATTATATTAATATAATATCCATAATATTATCATATACATATTTATATATATAAAGTCGATCGGATAAAGATAAGGTTTTGTTTTAAATGACTCCAGCACTTTAAAATTCACTTAAACCACTCCAGCGCTGTTATTTCAGCTGTGAAAATATGAACTAATCCCAGTAAAATATTCAGTTAAGCTTTTCCAATGAATATTTATTGGTTTAGGTGTTTGTTTACATTGAACAAGAAGCTCATTAGAAGCTTATTAAAAGCTTTTAGTAGTAGACGTAGATCATTAAATCTAGCACATAGCTATTCCTAACATGGCTGTTATTCTACATTTTGATTTCACTCAATCAGCTACAGGTTAAACTTCAGGCAGATATGTGACTGCTGCAAACGTTTCAATACATTTTGTCCAGTTGTTGATTGAAGCACTTTAATAATTATTATCCAAGCTGGATGCTTCAGTTGTGATAGAACAACATGCATTTTCTTTGGCTGTAAAACCACACTGCTGGAGAAGCTATTTTAGGAGGAGCCAGGAGATCACAATAAGGCTGAGGGTTCCCTCTTCCTTACCACGTCACAGAATCCTCATTTAAATATTCTAAAAAGAGGATTTAGACTTTTTTCCCTTCTTTTTTTCATATCTATCAAGGAATCGGACATGATACTTAGCTTATTGAACCAGGAATCTGAAAATATGCGTAATTTAAATTACCCCAAATGTTACCTAATACCTGATTTTTATGGCTTTCCCCCTTAAACTGGGGCCACAATATTGAAAGCACAGGATTATATGCTGTCTTTGTACTGTATGCTGCAGTATAGCAGTTTTCATTCCCTTTACCCAAAAGGCCTGAACCTTTTCCAGCATGACAATGCTCATGTGCACAGTGTGGACTTCATGAAGACATGGTTTGCCAAGGTTGAGGTGGAAGGACTGAGGAGAGCGTCCTGCACGGAACCCTGACTTCAACCCCGCTGAGCTACTGTAGAACTCCGAGGCATTCTCACCTGACATCAGCGCCTGACCTCGGTAATGCCCTTGTGGCTGAATGAACACAAATCCCCACAGCCACATTGCAATTTCTATTGGAAGGCTTTCTCAAAAAAAAAAAGGGGGGGAAAAAAAAGAATGAAGGACCTTCAGGCTTGGGATTTGATCTTGTAATAACTGTCAAGTTTCTCGCACAGAAGCGCTGAATAACAGTCCCACATCGCTATGCCATTCTATATAACAGTGAGGAAGAAAGAAGCTGTTGAATTTCAAAAAGTTATAATCCCTCTGATCCTACCAGTACAGCTCAGAAGAGCTCTGTTCCATAATGTTATGATGTAATAACAATATTTGAGAATCAGCCAGAAGTTTAAGAAAGATTTGACAAAATGTTCATCTGTGTTTCGGATGTTTGAGAGCTCGGTGAATGATGTTTCAGCTTGTTAATACTTGAGACTGGGGTGGAGGTTCACCTTCCAGCAGGACAATGACCCTAAACATATAGTTAGAGCTACAACGGAATGGTTCAGAACAAAGCATATTCATGTGTTAGAACGGAGTCCAGACCTGAATCAAATTGCGAATCTGTGACAAGATTTGAAAATTGCTCTTCACAGACGCTCTCCATCCAATCTGACTGAGCTTGAGCTATTTTGCAAAGACAAATGTGCAAATATTTCACTATGTAGATGTGCAAACCTGGTAGAGACAAACTGCTGTTGTAATTGCAGTGAAAGGTACTGTAAAGTATTGACTCAGGACGCTGAATACAAATGCATGCTACACTTTTCAGATATTTATTTGTAAAAGATTTTGAAAACCATTCATCATTTTCCTTCCACTTCGCAATTATGTGCCACTTTGTGTTGGTGTATCACATAAAAGCCCAATAAAGTACATTTACATTCGTGGTTGTAATATGATAAAATGTGGAAAAGATTAACTTGTACAGTAGGAAAGCTTTAGCAGGGCACTGTGTGTTCTTGTGATGAAATATGACAATTTTTGTTGGCAGATTTCTGTCTGTATGAGACGCTTTGGCTAATCTGCTAAAGTTCCAAAAGCAAATTATATTATAATCCAACCTTAAACAAAGACGGTGGTTATTTGTTTACAACGCAGTGCATTTGCGATTGTCAAAAGGATTAACGTCCATCATTTATGGACACATTTGAAGGCCTTATGCTTATCATTTAAACTTGCCACTTTGATCAAAAGCCACAATAGGTTGTCACATTGTAAATTAACATCATCAGTCTTTCATCAGATGTTCATCATAAGCTTACTTTTTATTTTTCCGTCCATGTTTCAAGGGCATTGCGGTCAATTTTCCATGTAAAGAATACTTTTTAGGTCTTTTTTTTTTTTTTAAGCTAACTTCATTTAATTAACACTACATGTGTTTTTCAGAGCAACAGAGAGGTGTGTTATTGCCAGATCAGTGAGATAGATGAACAACCAGGCATCACATTGTTTCTTTATACAGTATATCAATTGCTTCGTTTCCAGCCAAGGCTTGATATTCGAAAGAAAAGTCACGCACATTGTGAACCCGTAATAGCGGTGTGTCTCTTCCCCTGATTAGACCACAAGCGCGAGGGGAAAAAAAGGCTGACAGTTTGTTTAAAATGGTGCATTACACCAAAACTATAAAGGAATCAGGGCCACATGCTTTAGATTGTAAACACACAGCCGTGTTTGTAACTGTTTGGCTTCGGAGTAATGACATAACGGGTGAGAAATCTTCGGCTGAGAAAGCGAGGTCTTGTGCTTTCTCTGAGCTTCTATTGTGTCTGTGCGTTGATTAGCGCAGTAGATCATGATGGAGGTCGTGCTGTAGTGACGAGCGCAGACAGTTGCTCAGAAACATCTGGAATCGCATTTAATGATCATCAAGACAGACTTAAGAAGAGATTACAGAGTTCAGTTGTTAGATTCGTCTGAGAGCAAAAGATGTTAATACTGTATGTGACTCAATTTCTGGCCCATGCCTCGTCAGAAATAAACAATACAGGTTACAACAGCAAGTTCACTGTTTTCAAATTAAATTTAAGAATTTATCAACAGCTCAGAAAGTGGTGATTAACCTTCGATTATTGTTCTATTAGTAGCTCTGATTCGTTCCAGCTTTAAAGCAACTAATTCTATTATTTTTCTCCTATAGTAAAAAGTATCTCACGTAGATTTGTATGGGAGATGCTTTACATGATATAAGACTAATAATGAACAGAGATTAATAAACAGTACAGTAAGTCTAAATATGGTAAAGTTTTTTTGTAATGGAAAATGTTATTCGATTAACGTTTGTGGAAGGAGACTCCAGTGTTAGAATGTTATAACAGTCAGAGGTAATAAATCTTTAGAATGAAGTGATATCTGGGTCTTTAATAAATTAAAAAGAATCAATGTTTTAAAAATCAATTTAAAACATTTCATGACACACAGAAAATGTTTTAAAAAAATAATATTACCTTCAGTAAGTCCACATTGCTTTCGGCCACATCATAACACAATTTTTATGTTATTATTATATATAAACTACATGCCTCTGAGTGTTTTATTTCTTATTGGCTCCACATAGTCCCTTGTTGCAGGATATTCAGGTTTTTCATTTGTTCATTCATTTACTGCTTATTCTGTGTACTAGGTAGCAGGGAGCTTTTGCAGACCCAACAACAACTAACTACTAACAACAACTTCTTCTTTTAAAGCATTGAATTAAAATTTAATTGAATTTATGAGAATAAATATTCCCTTTATTTCTCGATATAATCTCCTGCTACACTAATGCACTTATCCCAGTGTTTCCCCAGTGCTTGGACACCATCAGGGCTGAAAGTTTTCTCAGTACGCCAAAGTTATTATTGGACAGCTTGCTTCATGTCTGGAACGCTGGCCTCCCAGGAACCCCTTTAGAGGCCCAAACATGTGGAAGCATCTTGGAGCGAGGTCAATTTTTAAGGATCAGGTGTTCACGGGAATAACAGCAGTGAGCACCGTAACACCTTGGCCGCGATCGTCATTCATGGACGTATGGGCTTCCTTAAAACGTAGGACGTATGGCCTTCTTCTGTCTAATGTCAATTGAGTTCACACCTTCATTTATAAGAGAATTTTCACAAGTCATGGTTTGACTTGAATGCCTCCCTATTATTATTATTATTATTATTAGGTTTGAAAGCATCCTTTCATTGCTGATTGCCTTTTGTATGAGTAGGGACTCCCATAAAAGACTCCCCCCTACTCCTCAGACCAGTCTGTCACTTTTTTTATAAGCTGTTTTGGGAACTGGTGGCTCAACAGTTAAGGCTCTGCATTAGTGATCAGAAGGTCAGGGGTTCAATCCCCAGCACAGCCAAGCTTCCACTGTTGGTCCCTTGAGCAATCCCCTTAACCTTCTCTGTTCCAGAGTTGCCATATCATCAACCTGGCTTGCTAACAAGCTGGGATATGTGAAGAAAAGAACTTCAGTATTGTATATGTGACAAATAAACAGAATTTGCATCCTCTGGTAAAAACCATAACTTACTAATATTTAACACAATATTCAAATATTTACTGTCATAAATATGAAACTACATGAATTTAAGTTACAGTGTGAATTAATAAAGTTAATAAAACAGATGCCTATAGTGGGTTTTTTTTCTTCCTACTTTTTCAGAGATAGTCCACACAACTGTTTTTTCATTTGTCCCCATCATTTGACTTGACGTGCATGGAAAATATGCAGGTCGAGGGTTGCAGGTTAAAATCCTTCACTTCAGTCGTCAAGCAGAAAACCATTCAGAATTTTTCACGTCTGTCTCTAGCATGAAGAATTTCAACCTTTGCTAAGGTGCAAAAAAGAAAAAAGAAAGAAAAAAAAAAGCCTTGGTACGGTTCATCAAAAATACCAAAGCAAATCCATGCTGGATGTTCAAGACTTCATAAGAAAAAATTTAACTATGTTGTTATATCTGCTGTATGAGTGCCATTTTCGAAATAGATAAAACACTGGGCGTAAATACAGTAGACTTTAAAGCAGACATAAGGGAAGTTCGTTCAGACAAAAGGGGCTAGACGGGTTTCGCCGACTTGTATATCAGTCTTGTCTTTGAACTAGAACCCCTCAGAGACTGTGAGACTGTGATATTGAGCCTCAAAAGACGCTGTTGATGTAATGTTGATGCTTGTAAGCCCCACGCTGTTGCTTTATGATCTATATAGAGATCACGGCCACCTTTCCGGAGTGACATTCGCTTGGGGCCAAGAGTAACACATGAACATTCATAGGCAGTATTGACTTTACAGTGAACCGTGTCTCTTACCCCTGCGTGAACTTTAACATAGGTACAATGCTACGCTTTTTGTGGAATAAGAACACTTCTGATAGACTTTATAGTTGTCATGTTTAGCATGGAATGTGCTCCATGCTGTAGATTTACTGAGAAGAAAATAAGAGACAGGCAATAACATAAATCATATATATACACCCACTTGATAGTTTATTGGGTACATCAAGCCTGCCCCAGTACCCCCTGTTCCTACCACCACCGCCAACGTGACCAAATCCCAGATAAACTATGCTTTATAGCGACTCTTCCATCATGTGAATTATGTGTGTGGCACCTTAATAAGGTTTCTACTATCAGTATTTTCCTGCACACTGGGTTGAGTGATACCAGTGACATTAATGACTTGTGATATGATACAGTAGTTGGTCCATTGGTGCTGAGTGAGCTTCGAGGGTTAATCACCTTATCATGATTAAAAGCAATCTTGGTAAACCTGAATAATGGAGAATAGTGTGAAAAGTGCAAGCAAACATATACAATGACAGTCGGGAAAGTTAAACATTTTTGTCTGTTTTTTTCCCCCCCTTATTGGACTAAAACTGTTAAAAGACACAAAGTTTTCCACTGCAACAAATTTGGAGACTGTACAGTAGATGATCTTAGATTTGTGGATTTGCTTATTTCTGCAAATCCACAAATAAATGTAACAAATCCTGTTTTTAATACTAAGAATGTTCGAGTCAAACTGGGACGTCTGTACTTGTACCATTTAAAATACTGGTTATATACAGTATATGTAAGTAAGTATACAGTAAGGCAAACCGGGACCTGTGATGAAATTTCTTTTGATTGAAGGAATAAAACCAATTGACTTTTACAGACGACTTTAAGCAGAGTACAGTAATTAGAATCTTAGACACAGTAAAACATTTGAATGGTGCAAACATTTTAAAGAATGCAAAACGTTTGGGCCATTAAAAGAGTTCCTGGGAGGCCAGCGTTTCAGATGTGAAGCAGGGAGCCTGATCATGGCTCCGGCATACTGAGCTACCTACAGTACCTAACTTTCTAGCTTGATTTTATCCAAGCACTAGTGAAACGCTTGAATAAGCGCATTAGTGTAGCAGGGATAATATAAAGAAATAAAAGTAGTTTTTTTCTCTCATAACTGTGTTCTATTATTCTACAGAATCAAAACTCAAAGTTTGACTTGAACTCTTCTCATACTGTAGTTGCATTTGATCTTTATAAAGAAAATAATTTCATGCTTGATGAGGAGCTAAATAAAAAGGTTCATAGTTGTTCATTTGCCATGTCAACCAAATCGCCAATTTCTCTTAAAGTAGACATTTCTTTGTCTTGTATAGTGCTGAAATGTACCAGACACTTTGGTGTATGCTAGAACGCTGGCTTGCACACACACCCAAGCTAATGGCACGATCAGAATTTAATGCAAGTAACATAATACAATTGAGGCACAACAGTGCAATGGGCATCACTTTCTCTGTGTTTTCTGGTTTTATCTCACTTCTCAAAAACATGCAAAAATTTAAGAAGCAGTCTTTTGCAGTGGGGAATACCCTAACTGCAAACAGCCAATGCACATTAAAGTGTGTCTGAATGGTAGGGTGTATCTGAACAGCATTGCCAAGCAACATATTTTCACTTTAGTTATACAGTACTTAAAAAGACACTGCTAAGATATTAATGCACCATGTCACAACCATGCAGTAAAGTATTACTGAAGGATTCCAGTGATTAGTTTTTTTTTATAGCCTCAGTCCCCAGATCTCAGCTTCATCAGGTATATTTGAGGAGAGGAGGAAAGGATTTGTTTCAGCAGGACCGTGCAGCAATACACTGAGTGGCACATAGGAAACGCAATAAATTCTGCATGGTCTAATATTTCAGCATGAATGCATCAGTCCAGTGCAACTCAATACTTGATGTGTAATAAACTGGCAACTCAGCAGACCTGCTTTAGTTCCAGTCAGTTTTACTATAGTGCATTCAGCTTCATACCAGTCTTTGTTAAATGTTACACACTGATCTGGCTTTTATACTTGTTTTAGCTGAAGGTCACTATTAAGAACACAAGTTTTATTTTTCTTTATTTTTTCTTTAATTCTTTTATTTATTCACCTGTTACAGACTGTTTTATTTAATAACTTTTAATAAATATTAATAAAGAGGTTTCACTTCTCATATCATATATCATATCATATCATATCATATCATATCATATCATATCATTATTTACAACCATCTCATTACAGTTAAAAAATTTAGACAAGTCTAGAATTATTGGCACCCTTTAAAATAATGGTCAAAAATAAATATATGAAATACAAGCAGCGTTCAAATCAAACCGGGACTTGTGATGAAATATCTTGTGAATGAAGGCATAACACCTGATTGATCTTTACTGAAGACTTCAAGCACTCTATGGCAATAAGACTTTTAGCCACAGTTAAAACTTTGGAATCATGCAAACATTTTTAAAGAACGTCTTACATCCGTTGCCACTGCCAACTACATTTTACAGTTCTGACCTTGCTACATTTTCTAACATTTCCACAATTTTGGGACATTAAAGGAGTTCCTGGAAGGCCAGCGTTCCAGACATGAAGCAGGCAGTCCGATCATGGCTATGGTATGATCATGGTATCCAAACACTAGTGAAATGCTGAGATAAGTGCATTAGTGTAGCGGAGGATTATATAGAGTAATAAAGGGAGTTTTTACTCTCACAGCTTTTCTCTCTCTGTTCTGTTACTCTGCACAATTAAAAGTCGGGTTTGACTTGAATGCCACAAAAATCACTTTTTTATCTCCACTTAAACAACTGAAGGAACATCTTGCCATTGTTCAAATTAATATACCATTTTCGTAGAGACCTTAAAAATGTGTGTGTGTTGGGGGAGGGGGTGCTGGAACTCAATTAAAATAAATGTTCACTGCATCCAGATTCTCCACTGTTGCTCCACCTTCATATGAACAAGATGTTTAAAGGTGTATGATGAGATCAGAAATTGTAACTGCATACAAGGAAAAGGCCCCTAACTCATATAAAACATGTTTCTAGATTACTGATCACTTGAGGCTCGTTTGCAGCTTGTGGTCCACAATATTTTATCCATATCTGGACATTTTACCTTAAACCCTGGTTGCCTGCCAAAACTTGATTCTTTGACCAGATAATGACCTCAGACTCTTAATAAACCCAATACTAAAAGCTCATTAAAGAAGTCTATTGTAATCACAGCTGAAGGTATAAATCCTCTTTATGTTCACACCAGCACCGCTTCATTTTGTAGAAAGAAATGAATGAGCTCTTGTATTGCTGTCAGCTCATTTAATCATCTACTGTTACATCTCACCATTTAACTATAATTGTAAATGATGCAATACAAAGAGCTAATGCGTAGGAAAAATGCTCCTGGTCAACTCACTTTTCTTACATTTTACTAGAGTAATCCACGTAATCTGCCTGTCTGCTTGCTACCATTACCTGAAAATGGAGTGTGCGTTCAACTCGTTCCCACTCCACATGCTGCTTCAATGTTTCGGTGCCCCTTACGTCTACCTGTCGCATGGACTATCTCTGTAGACGCATCACAGTCTGATCTGGGGTTTCAGTAGCTACAGTATGAGCTCGACCTGATGTACCAATTTTTTCCGTAGACGACGATACCTACTGTTACAGTACATTCAGCAGGGAAATGGTGTCATACAATCTCCTAAAAACACACTGATATGTGGAACCGCTACAGTAAATTGCCCTAGGTTTGAAAGTGTGTTTACATGGACTGGCATCCCTGCCCGATGTTCCTGGGTGAGGCTTCGATTTCATCAAGATCCTAACCAGGATAAAACTGTTAATGAAGATGAATTAAAAGGGTTGCCACCAGTCTGGGTTTTCCCAGGAATAAGGTAAGCATATGTTGGATTTAGGGCAGGGTGGGTCAGCGGTTAAGGCTCTGGGTTACTGATCAGAAGGTCGGGGGTTCAAACTCCAGCAATATTTTGTGGCTTAACCTTAACCTGCTGGGGTGCTGCATCATGGCTGACCCTGTGCTCAAAACCACTGAACCTCAACCTTCCTAACAAGCAATGGAAAGAAAAGAATTCGGCTATGCTGACATGTGACAAATAGAGGGTAGTTCTGGTAAATATTTTAAAATAAAGCAAATACACATTCTACAATTTTTTTTGTACAGGATGGTCAGTCTTTCTTGTCTTTGGGTCAGTCAGTTGTCCAATGTCACAGGTTGTTGGTAGTCTTTCAGCTGCTCCCGTTTGGGGATCACCACAGCAGACCATCCAATCTGCACACAACTTGGCACAGGTTTTTACGCTGGATGCCCTTACTGACACAACTCTTCCTGGCTTGGGACAGGCATTGCATCCAGTGGCTGGGTTTAGGACATTGGGTGGGAGTTGATCCCGGCCTGGTTGGCCCAAAGGCTTAGTGATCAGCACTGTTACCTTGCACCTCTAGGGTACGGGTTCGATTCCCGTCTCAAGATCTGTGTGCGTGGAGTTTGTATGTTCTCCAAAAAGATACAGGTTAGCCTAATTGGCCTTCCCACATTGCCCTGTAGTGCATGTCCCTGCTGGAAAAAAAAAAAAAAACAGCATAACCAGCAATTATACCAGCATATGTTGTGTTTTGTATACATGTGTGTGCTCTCTGATGGATTGGCACCCCGTTCTAAAGTGCCCTAAGTCTCCACGCAACCCTGTATACAGAATAAAGCAGTATAGACAACGAGTGAGTGAGTGAAACGTTCCACTGAACCACCAGTGGTTAGGTGAGGGGTCGCCACCATCCGATGTGCATGCAACTTGGCACAGGTTTTACACAGAATGACCTTCCTGATGTAACCCTCCCATTTTTACCCGGGCTTGGGACCGTCACTGCACCCAGTGGCTGGGGTTTGGGCATTGGGTGGGATTTAAACCCAGGTCTTCCGCT
Organism: Heterobranchus longifilis; assembly: GCA_028570985.1. Taxonomy (NCBI): domain Eukaryota; kingdom Metazoa; phylum Chordata; class Actinopteri; order Siluriformes; family Clariidae; genus Heterobranchus; species Heterobranchus longifilis. The sequence continues at coordinate 26,093,385 of JAOVVB010000050.1, read as the reverse complement.
TGGCAGGTGAGACGCCCTACCACTGAGCCACCAGTGCCCTATATTGTCTCGTGTCACAGGTGGCGACCTTGAACTTATCGTATGCATTAATAGAAAAAAAAAATCATGCCGGATCATCGAATACTAGTTTTCACTTAGGTTGATAATACTATTGGAAGTGACTGCATGTGGGAAGGACATCTTGCTGACTCAAAACTAAATCCCCCCCCCCCCTCCCCCTCAACAGTGAGTGACTGATTCCTGGGGTGATGGAGACACCATGTGGAGAGTTCTGTGTGCGTTTTATTATTATTATTTTTTAAAAAACATTGAATTTTATCCACATTTATATAAATAATATATAATTGTATCCAATCTGAGCGGGCAGCTAGAGGATAAGACTTAGACAGGAGAGCAATGAAGGTTTGTCACGACGTGAAAACCCTCACAGATCCTGACGAGAAGGGCAGCAGCAGCAGCAGCGCCTCGCGTGACGTCACTTCCGCCTGGAGACCGCGAGCAGGATTTTGCATAAGGCAGGGAAGGAGATTGAGAGTCTTAAAGGGAAACAAAAAAATAAAAGGGGAAATAATTTCGATCGACGCTTAAATAAAAACCTACAGCATATCTGATTGTATGGGAGAAGCAACAAAGCGGGTCCGATCGGAGACAAATCGATGATAAAGCTGGAACCGGGATCCAGGTAAATCATGCCAGCTCATAACGTCTCAGAGCTCAGCTTTATAACCATGCGTGTGATGTAAATATTTATGATTAATATCTATGTACATGATGATGAATAGCGCGTTGGGTGACACGTTGTAAGATTTTGTAACGTTCCTTTCGCGTGTAACCGTTAATGATAGCTTGGTGTAACATCTGGATTCACATCTGCATGCGTTTTCTCGCATACACATGCTCTGCGCATGCGTCATATTATATATATAAAATAATAATAATAATGATAATAATAATAAGGTGTGATGTTGCCTGCGACGTGTCATGGCCTTTTTTTTTATGTCGGAGGGGCGTAAAACCTCACTTCCGGTGTTCTGTTACCATGGTAACCTAATAGCCACACAGGCCTCTGTGGTTTAAAGTCATTTATAAAGGAAAACAGTGAGACCTATTTGTAAATAAAGTATATAATA
>JAOVVB010000050.1:26047356-26073132 GCA_028570985.1 Heterobranchus longifilis | reverse complement strand
GCACAGTCCTGTATGTAATTTCTATTACAAGAAATCTTTGTGATCCTAGAGTTCTGATTCAGAAAAGGAATTAAAATCCAGTTTATATATAGACTGGTTTAAATTGAATGCAGATCCTGTGCTAATGAAAATGCTTAAAGCATTTTGTATGTGTGTGTGGGTGCTTAGGTTGGAGTATGATGCCTATAGAACAGACCTGGAGGAGCTGAGTGCTGGCCCGCGTGATGCCGCTGCGATGGTGCGTATCGAATTCGCCCAGCAGGAGTACCAGATCCACAGAGACAAGTACGAGAGGCTACGGAGTGACGTCACCATCAAGCTCAAATTCCTGGAAGAGAATAAGGTACATTTGCTTTGAGCAATGCTATAAGTCAAGAAGGACATTTATGCAGGATGTTCCAAAAGTCAAGATCCAAAAAGGCAAACAAACAACTGTCATAAAATTGTGTAAAGCATGGTGTCTGGCTAATGAATAAATGAATTCTGTTAGATCTTATGTTTTCATATTGGGTCTGTTATAAGAAAAGAATTATTAAACTCTGACCTTATATATCATATAAATAAAAGTGCCTATGGATCCAGACCTTTTGGACCAGCCATATGAGGAACCTCAGGATTAAACCAGCCTTGTTTTTTTTCTTCTTCTTCTTTTTCTTCTTCTTGTACTATTTGTATCCAAAAGATGGAACATTAGTAAAAGTTCTTAATAGTTTGCTTTAAAAAAAAAAAAAAAAAAAATCCAAAAAAATACATGGCTGAACATAAGGTATAAAAAAAAAAACCTAGGGGTTGTGCTGTTATAGGAAAAGAATCAACAATACAAACCATAGTTAGTGTCTCCCACCCAAACGACCAGCAACATGTCCCAAAGTCTTACATTCTCCTAAACCAAAAAAATTTGGCAACAGTTCCAATGTTGTAATTTAATTTATTAAAATATATGTGTTGTATAGTTTATCCATTTATATTTACATTTAATGTTAACATCTGTTTAACCAAATAACAAACTTGCAATGACATTGTATCCAAATACAGTATACCTCAATATGGAGTCCCCCTTTTACAGCTATAACAGCTTCTAATCTTTTGTCCACATGATTCTGGAGTGTTTCTGTGGGAATTCATGTCCATTCATTCTGTAGAGCATTTATGAGGTCAGACACTGGACGAGAAGGCCTGGCTCACAATCTTCAGCCCAGTTCATCCCAAAGGTGCTCAATGGGGTTGAAGTCAGGGTTCTGTGTTAGGGCCAGTTAAGTTCTTCCACACCAAACTCTTCAAGCCATGTTTTTATAGTCCTTGCTTTGTGCACTGAGGAGTCATGTTGGAATAGAAAAGGGTCTTCCCCAAACTGTTGTCACATAGTTGGATGCATAGCATTGTCCAAGATGTCTTGGTAAGCTTAAGCATTAAAATTGCCCTTCACTGGAGATAAAGGGCTGATTGAAACACCTGAATTCAATAATTAACAAGTTTGGCCAAATTATTTTATCTATATAGTGTATATAATATTACTAGCTGAAAAATAGATAGATAGATATTTTATAAATTCCCAAAATAATAATAAAAAAATACCAGTAAGATTTTTATTATTTGCAGTAGCCCTGTTGTTTTTTTTTCCCCCCACCCTGTGCGCTGCAGGTAAAGGTGATGCACAAGCAGCTCCTCCTCTTCCACAACGCCATCTCGGCCTACTTCGCTGGCAACCAGCAGCAGCTTGAACAGACTCTCAGGCAATTCAACGTAAAGTTGAAGCGTCCTGGCTCGGACAGACCGTCGTGGCTGGAGGAGCAGTAACGAACCGGAAGACAGTTAATCTCAGCCTCTAGAGACTCAGACAGGCTGGAGGATGGAGTGGTGTATGGATTGTTTTGGCAGATGTCATGGGTTTGAATTGAAGAAAGGATTTAATGTTATCATGGTGTAAAAGATGTAGTTTATATTTAAAGGCAGGTTTTATCTTGAGGAATGAGAAAGGAGAGATGCCTCCCATGCCTTTTGTCTTTGTATTGAATTTATTTTGTCATGCAAAGTAAAGTGGAACATAATCGCATTTTTGTCTATATACATACTGTATGACAGACCTTAATTTTACTGTAGAGTGGGCCGTATTCCGAGTTGTATCCTTAGTAATGAGGATTTAATACTGGTATTGGTAAAAGCCCACTTGAATGATATTAGTTCAAGCGGGAAACAGTATTAAGTCTGGCTCCACTGTCTGAGATTATGCAATATGAATAATACATCAGACTAAAATTGATGTTTTGGGCTGTAATTATGAAAAAGAAAAGGAAAGGTTACCCAAGGTCAATTTTTTTAATAGTTAAATAAATATAACACTATTAATCAATTGAGCATATTATCTATTTTAAGTCATTTAACTGTCAGAACAGGATATACTGTATATTATAAAAAAAAATAATATAAATACCAGGATGTGCCGGATCAAGTGCAATTTTATAGATTTCTTAACAATGATGGTGAAAAACATAAAATTAAATTAAACCAGCATTTGCAGTAATGTGGTAATTGCATCTATGAGGGAACTTTTGATTGTGCAGAGTAAGAGAACACAGTTATGGGAGTAAAATCTGGCTTTATTTCTCTATATAGTCCCCTGCAAAACTGATGCACTCATCTCATCTGAGGGTTTCTCTAGTGCTTGAATAACTTCAACCATGATCAGCCTGCCTGCTCCATGTCTGACACACTGGCCTCCCAGAAACTCCTTTAACGGCCCAAACATGTGGAAATGGCTTGGAGCGGGGTCAGGACTGTACAGTATGTCTACAGTTCCCACAGACAGATGCATCTCTTCTGCACTGGACTCAGAGCCACCTCGCCTGGGATCATCATTCACGGACATACAGCCTTTTTTTTAAACGTTTTGAACTATTCAAATGTTTTACTGCGGCTTAGAGTCTCATCACCAGACTGTGATTGAAATCGTCTGTAAATACAATCGGTTTCACGCCTTCATTCATGAGAAATGCCATCACAAGTCCCGCTTTAACTTGAACGCCCCTTGTAGGTTTATTTAGCATCATCATATTAGTCTTAGATGTTTATTTTTAGATTTTTAAGACACTTTTTCAAACACGTTATTAGCCATCAAATTAGACTTTTTATTTATTTATCATAGTTTATTGTCACTTGCTTTAATGTACCAAGTGCTTGCATTTAAAAGCAGTCTTCTAGGCCCATATAGCCAAGAACAGTCTAGAAACCTTGGAAGTGTGAATTACACACACGTGATCTTGAAAAATCTGAATGGAAAGCCCAGAAAATCAACTTAAGTGCCTGCATGGTCACATTCTGCACACATGTAGATCGCCCTTCATGAACATTAATGTAACCTTTAGACTTTTAGACTCACCAACTCTGTATACGGCCCAGTGACGGAAAGCGTGTGTATGTGCACAGGAGTATATTCTCTGGTACGGTGCTTTGGAATTGAGGCATGCTATGGATAACTGTTTACAGTACATGTTCTCAAAGGTTTGTTCATGTATATTCTTGTGTAAATTACAGTGTAAAGTCCCACATATCAAATTAAACACGGTTTAAAAAAGACGGCCTCATGCCACACGTATCCTGATTTATTTACTGTTTGCATTTCATTCTTATGGGTTAAGAGTTAAGTGCAAAAGTTTGCACCCCCCTTGGCATTATATGTGAAGTGTGAGTGTATCCCTCATCGAGACATTCGTCCTAAACAAAGAGCAAAAATCAACTAACAATGACACACATTATAATTATATTATCTTATTTTATTTTAACGTAGATACTCTTTCTCTCTAAGGTGTAAATGTTTTTTTTAACGCATTCTAAAAAATGCAGATTGTCTCTGATTAACTCTTTCATCACTAATAGGCTGTTAGCACTGTAGATAACATGCTCTCTTATCCCATTATTGTATGCTCCTTTTCTTAAGCCACAACAGGTCAAAGGTCAATGGCTCCCATTTTCTCTGATTAGCCCATTGACCCTTTGACGGGCTAAACAGCGATTAAATTTGGGGGATGTTTAGGTAGCCAAAATGACGAGGACTGATGTACGTAACCTAACAAGGTAAATGGTAGCTTACATGTTAGATAAAGGTTGTATTAAGATTAAGATTCAGTTATTTGTCACATGTAGGTTCAAGCAGAGTGAAATTACTTCTTCTCATATCCCAGTTAGGAAGCTGAGGTCAGAGTGCAGGGTCAGGAACCGATAGGGGTCAAGGGCTCATCAGTGGCAGCTTGACAGTACTGGGACTTGAACCCTCAACTTTCTGATCGGTAACCCAGTTTGAGCCACCACTACCCCTAAACTCACTTGACCCTCACTTCATAACCACCTTCTTCTCTTGCTCTGACACTGGGGAGTGGGGTGTGTTGCGGGGGGGGGGGGTGAGTTACACCCTCCTGCACTGTCAACTGTTTTCTGAACCATCTACGCTTGTATCCTAAAGTCCCGGCTGGGGTTCAAACCATTAACGTCTCAGCCCACGGTGGAGGGGGGTGTTCATCCACATGAACATGAACTACGGGATCCGGTAGGCAGATTCAACAAACAAACAAAAAAATAAATTTTTGTTGCATATTTAATTACTTTCAGCCTGTGGTAGAACCTTTACAGTTTTATTTTATTTGTAGATAAATAAAATGCTCAGCCGGCAGATGTTAGCATTTTGATAGCTGGCATGCTAGCAGTGATTATGGTGTGTCTTATTGAATGTCACTGTTCTTTATGTTTGTTTGCCTTTTTTTTAAGAAAATGCCCATTTGTTATGTATGACACCGAAAATAATGGACATTACTGTCATTGGGAAAGTACACAGAAAAGTGAGTCAGTCAGTCCACCTGGTCTAAACCATTTCCTTCACCATTGCATCTTCTTTGTAATTATTAAGAAACATGAGCCATTGGGAACATTGGACCAACTTTGGCGTAGCTTTACAGTATATATGTATTAAATATAGACACTCGGGCAATATGAGGTTGTTATTGAGGTTAAGTTTTAAACTTAGTGTTGCCATCAAAGTCGTGCCATTTTTCTCAGTTACATTTGTCACCATTTTACAGTAAATAAACATCATTATTTCCCCATAGCTTGGACATGGCAGCGGGTTAACTTCTGATCATCTTCCTAAATTTAAACAATTTAGTTACGATGAGCATTTGTACTTTTGTCCTCAGCTATTGTCTTTCATCTGATCGTCATAGAGGCAATAAACAATGTTAGCTACTGTAAGTGTATACACACTATAAACATTTGTTGGAATGCTAAATCCTTCCTCACCCACTCTCTATACAAGTGCACTGCATAGCTTGGGCTTAAATGAAAGGCATTTGAGACACGATAAACAGGGATCTGTTTAGATCTGTCTAGGATTGAGTCTTAGCCTCTGATCCATACTCATATGTGGTGTAAAGCTGACACATGGTCGTAACATGGTTGTTTTCTCGACTTTTCCACACTAATTTATTTTCTCCCAGCCATGTGTCCTTAGAATAGGGTGGAACTGGGTGTGAGATGTTCAGGGTAAGGCATTGCAACATACACACACACACACACACACACACACACACACACACGCTCACACACCTCAGTCAAACTGAGGGAAAACATTTCAGCAGTTCAGCTCGTCTCTCATGAAGGTCTGCTTTTCATATTTCAGAGGAAATACTTGTAGGATTAAGTCCTGACATCCTCCTTAAACTGCCTACGTTTAAACCGGTGAGTTATTTGACTTTTTTTTTCATAGTTAAGCTAAACTTTATAATAATAGTTTCAGAGCTGTTTTAACCTGGGAACAATCAACAGATCGAGAGTTTTACAAGGTTTGTAAGTGTTGTATATAACTTACATCATTTGAGTCAACCAAATTTAATTTAGGTTTATAGTTGAATTAAGTTTATAATGGCTGATTTTTATATAGAGTTTAGTTATTAATTGGGTGTATTTACATTACATCTACAGGGTGTTTAGTTACTCATGTAAGTTCATAAAGTGTTGGTAATATTTGCAGTTCTGGATTACAGCATGACATCAGTGCAATAAGTACTTAATTACCTTTAACTATTCTCATTCTGACTTATACACCCACTGTACTTCTTATAGTTTTAAATGAACTTGTCTAATAATGAAATTTAAAGCTTACAGTGTTGAACTAACACCTTCATTACTAAATTAAAATTAAATCATAATTGAGAGTGCTATATTATTTGCGTCTTTTGTCTTTTGAGTTAAAATAACCTATAAAAGATGTATTATAAAACATTTGAAAATGTAAAGCCCTTTAACAAAATAGAGTCTTTTTAGGAAAGGTTCTAAGTAGACAACCTGAATATTTTAATGAACCATTTTCTAACAGAGCGTCTACATTACAACAATACAAAAAAAAATACAAACAGGCTCAATCTAAAATCTAAATCGTTCTTGGTTTGTTCCTTGGGTTTCTGTGCTATTGTATGTAGAAACTAGTAGTACCACCTAGAACCCTTAATCACCTAAAGAACCCTTAAGGAACCGATGCTAGTTGCTCACTTTATGGAGAACTGACAGTCTGATTTAGTTTTCCATAGACCCTCTTTATGTTGTATGTTTTACTGTAGACGCAGAGAAAAAAAGCATTACTAAACCGTACCTTTTCCTGATTTTCAAGTTTTCTTTGGAATCTTGTATATGACCTACCAGCAGCTTCTGTTTTTCTTTAAATAAAGCTCTCCTTTTCTCTCAACAGCATGTGAGTGCCCTGTTAGTCTCCATTAATCACTGGGAGCTTTGACCCTTCCAAAGGACATGAATCTCCATCTATAACATCCACAGTGCCATAAGCAATGGCTGAACCACCCCCAGCACCACCACCTCCCCCACCTCCCCCTCCTCCACCTCCTCCGCCTCCACCACCACCACCTCCACCTCCTCCGCCACCACCACCACCACCACCACCTCCCCCAGGACTGCCTGGCGGGGCAAGGCCGATCTCCCGTGCATCCAGAGCCGGTTCCAAGATGAGGAACTTCAACTGGGAGGCCATACCCCAGGACACGGTGCTGGGCAAACACAACATCTGGACAGCAGAGAAGAAGAAGGAGTATGAGCTGGATACGCAGCACATGGAGGAACTGTTCAGCCGCAATGACCAGGCCGATGATCAGGTTCAGGCATCCAAACGAAAAAGTGTTAGAGGCAAGCCGAGCAACACTCAAGGACCTGAAATGGTCAGTGCTTTTCATTTTTCTTTTCTGGTTTATCTAACGCAGTAGCTAACCCTCGTTGGGATACGGTCTGGGAGAGGTCTGTAAGGTAATTTCCTAATTGTGTGGAATTTTGAGGAACTTTCTAGCTAGCATTATTACTGTATCTGGATTAATTAGTCACACAATTATATAGTTTTAAAAGGTAGACTAATAAGTTGTTATCTTATACCCTGATTACAAAGGTATACAGTCATGATAAGAATCCTACTGTTAGCACAACATAGCCTGTTCTGCTTCACCAAAAAGTGGGAGGGTTGAGGAAATTTGGCATGATTTGACGTGGCTTAAAAGATGTTAGACTTGTTAAAACTGCACCTCAGGGCAAACCGCATGTGTTTCATGGTCATATTATCTATGTATGTTGTTTTTGTTCGAAGTTTCTAGGCAAGATCTTTAACTAGCTATAGTTTTAGCCATATTCTGTAATTTATGTCTAATGTCTGGCTATGTGTGTGGTTTTGAATTCTTGTGTAGAAAGTTACCAAATTGATGCACACAAACTGACTTGCTGATCCGACCTCCTAAATGCACCGTTCTGCCTCTGTTTACAAGCCTAATTCAATGTCTCACAACCAACAAGGGTTGAACTGCATCAGACAAGAGTTTATTCAACACATGAGGTGTAAATTCAACACTGTAAAAGTCAACATGTGGGTGTGCTTCACCCAGACGTGATTCATAATATCCTGCATCCGGCAATCAGTTTGTGTACCTTATTTTCATCCCAAGCTAGCGAATCTGTCAGTCTTGACAGTTGCATAAACTGTTTCCTTTATCGTCGGTTAACGTTTATGTAGGAAGCATCTTTGGTTAAATATTAGCTCACCTAATCTACAAGATTTCTAAGATAATATTGTAATTGTATGCTTGGTAATTTGGACACCAATAATCATTTTTAGTTCAAGTTAGTGGTTAGCACTGTCACCTTGCACCTTCAGGGTCTGGGTTTGATTCCGCCGCCTTGGGTCTGTGTGCATGAAGTTTGCATGTTCTCACTGTGCTTGGTTGGTTTCCTCTGGGAACTCTGGTGTCTTCCCAAGTCCAAAAACGTGCAGATTGAACTAATTGGCATTCCCAAGCTGCCCATAGTGTGTGAATGAGTGTATGAGTGAGAGTGTGTGTGTGTGTACCCTGCGATCAATTGGCACTCCATCCAGGGTGTACCCGCCTCGTCCACTAAGACTCCTGGGATAGGCTCCAGGCCCCCTGCAATCCTGTACAAGATAAAGCTGTATAGGCGATGGTGGTAAGGTTCTTGAATGCCACGCAGAAGGCCTCCATGCCACTGGATACATGGCATCCTTATCCCCAATATTCCCAAACCCATATAGAATCGAAGGGTTGCGTCTGGAAGATCATCCAATGTAAAACCTGTGCTAAGTCGTTCAGTGTGTGAATCGGATAATCTGCAATGGTGACTGGCTGATGGGAGACACCGAAACTATAATTAAAACTTCTTCCAATTTCATTCATCCTCTTGCGCAGATTGCTTTCTGCTTGGATTTCCCTGGCCTGTTCTGTCATATGCTGCTGTAATCACTTTGTTGCCATGCTACGCTAACTGGTTTGTTTGTTTCGTCCCAAACACAATGAATGCTACAGTACATGTGCTCTTGATTTTTTTTTTGGTCTGTTTGTTGGTGAAGGGATGTCCCAGTTGTTTGCACAAGGTGGAAGATTGCTTTTAAGTGTATAGCAATACGATCATGTGTAATGTGAAGCGTATTGTATTATCTGCTGATGAGAATGGTGTGAGGTATGCGGTTCCTGAATGCACTGTATAGAAGATAATAAAGACAAGGGTGTGTTACAGAAAAGCCAATGTCTTCTATTGGAACTGTTATGTAATAATTAGAATTTTATACTTTAAATATATGGGTGTCAATGTGTATAAAGATCCATTAGTGTTATAGTCACGGGTCAGCGATCAATAACGTTGATGAGATTCTGTTTGTTTGTGCGTTATCCCTCCAGGTGTCTATTCTTGGCTCCAAAAAGAACATGAACATCAGCATTTTCCTCAAGCAGTTCAAACGGTAAGTTCCCCTGGAAACACCAACTCTGTTTCCTGTATGAAATCACAGACACGCACAGTATGAAATTCTGTTGAGAGTTCACACCCCTGAAGCTCGGCATGTCTCCGCACGCCAGGCATTTAGCAACCGCCTCGCTGTTTCACTGAAAGCAGCTTGTTTCCTCTGCAGCATGACAGTGGAGATAAGATGAGTCAGGTCATCGCTATCAGCTTTCTCCTCCCTCATCGATTATATCGGAGCAGGACAATCTGAAATACACTGTCATGTAGACATCAACAGGTCAATGCTGTCGATTCCAGAAGTTGTTTTTTTTTTTCTGACCTTTGGATCGGCAGTCCAGGAATTTGAGGGGGTAAAGAAACGCACAGGCAATAGAATCAGTATTTATTAGAGTTGGAATTCAGCACAATCTGAAGCAAGGACAGGAATGTTTCACCCCTTTACATTTGTAGACTTCTGCGAGACACCCTGAGCCAGAGCAACTTAGCTTTTATTTTTCATTGTCTGTTTATTTCATTATACATCTGAGCAGTTGAGAGTTAAGGGCCTTGCTCGAGGGCCCAATTTGGTGGTGGGACCTGGGACCTTCCGACCATAGTCCAATGTCTTAACTGTTGAGCTAGCCCTGCACCCATGAGTAAACGTTACTAATAGATCTGATTATTGTGAAAGGAATAATACATCTTAAGTTTGCTGTTAATCAAGAATACATAATCAATAACATGGTCTGATATTATGAAGGTGAGTTACTTTCCCTATCCTGAGGTTCGTTATTTTCTAATAACAGCATATCACACAATTCCTCTTTTACCATTTCCCATTAAACTACAATAATTACAGATTTTGTACATTATATCCATGCATAGTCAGATCAACGCTAGCAAGATAGAGCATGTCTAGAGTTGATCATTCTCTACTTTGCCCTAGGTTTGGTGATGCAGAATGTTTTTCAACATTGAGAGCAAAAATCCATGCTGACTCCTTAAGCGCTTAAACAAACTAAGACCCATAATTTGCTTTGTAGGTTAAATTATTTGCATCAAGAATTACTGAACAGAGGTTAATTATACAATTATCCAGGATAATTCCCTGTTCTATGACCCTGATCACATCCCTGTAGTCCTAACGGTTTACAAGAACTACAGTCGGCTTGTTCAGGCGTTTCGTGTTTCTCATCGAGATTGCTTAAAGACATTATGTGTCACGGTATTGCAGCAGCGAGGCATGTGTGTGCTTGTGCATATTGCTGAGAGCGGACTTCTTGCCCGTCTTACCTGAGCAACGCCATGGTATATAACAGTCAGGGTAAAGCTTTCCGTCATGCTGACGTAGACTTTTGCTTTGGAAATGACTTATTACGAAACACGGCGGGTGATTTTCGGCTTTAAAGATGTTTGTCAGGAAAAAAAGATATTATATTTACATTACAAAGCAGTGAGACAGCTTGTGTAAGTGTGAGGCAATATAGCAAACAAGATGACACATACAGACTTTCACAATACGTGGTGTACTGTATCATTAAATATTTACTGACATGTTTAGAATCTACGCTTTTGGTGCTTTTTTTTTTAAAAACATGAACTGTTTGACAGCAAAATGAGATAACTCCATTTTTTTTAATGAAGCATATTTTAATTATGTGGGTTTTTTTTCCCTGTGAGTCACAAGGGAGTTAAAAAGCACACATGACATAGCTACTGTATGACGCCACCACTCACAGTTTTGTCACAATCAGCCTGCAGTTGTGTTTGTGGTTATTTAAGTATGCAGTTTTGTTTCAATAATATGTTTGTTGAGTTAGATATAAAATTATAGCAAACTCATGCTTAATGAAGATCATGAAAAAAGTAATAAGCAATACAAAAACTTTAAACAGTTTACAGCATCATCAGCCTCCTCCTCTACCAGTTTTAGTTTCACTTCAGTACATCATCAGAGCGCCTGATCATTATACAGGTTTGCACCATTTAACCGACAGCTTCAAATACAGTATGTGCATCTAATATGGCTGCACACAAATGACTCATGCATATTTTAAGTTTTGCAACATTATTGTCTGCTTCAGCACAGTGTTCACACTGCAGAATCCCACATACTGTAGCTTTGTGAAGAATATAACAACATCCATGGATTGCATAATGTTTTATTTGCATAATAAGATTATATTTCTGGAGTGTAAATGTCCTTTTCCCGGCTTCAACTTTCTCTAAAAAACCCTTAAACACATTTAAACCACTCACAGCAGCTGCTTTTTAAAAAAGGTGGTTCTTTTGGCTTGTGTTCTTTTGGCATGATGGATTTTGCTCGAAAATCAGGTGGCTGTGTGTCATGCTTTGCTCAAAACGTGGAAGTTTAAAGATTGTAAAATAAGATTATACAGGGATCAAATTTTAAGTTAAAAGTTTGTTATAGATGACCTTGTCTGTCAGAGAATATTAATGTGCCAAAATCGTAAAAGTAAAAGTCCGAAAAGGGTATTTATGGCGTTTTGCTATCAAACAGTTCACATAGAAAAGTGCAGAAATTAAGCATTTGTTATAAACTTTTTAACATTAAACCCTGTTTGCTTAAAAAAACCTTCTGGAAAAAACTTTTAGATTTTAGTATGGCAGTATATATTCTGATAAACTAGACTTCTGATAAAAAAAGATGAGAGGTTTTGGACAAAATTGGGGGGTTCTACCTAATATGTACACTGACACATCAGTTTTAGGAAACTACTATATATTATTAATAGATTTCAATAGAATGTCATGGAAATATTTTATGACAAAAGTTCATATAAAAAGAAATATCTTTGCTCAAAGCTTTGCTGAGCTGGAATGGCAATTGTCTACTAGCTCTTATCTGAAGTTAGTATGTTGAGCATTTTTGATTTTGATTAAATTGTTGTTTTGAATTTAAATTCCCTTCAGGATCAATAAAATATCTATCTATCTATCCATCCATCCATCCATCCATCCATCCATCCATCCTTCCTTCCTTCCTTCTATCCACAGGTCAGTAAAGGAGCTCATTGAGGACATCCACAGTGGCAAGAGTGAAAGATTTGGTTCTGGGAAGCTGCAGGAGCTTTTGAAACTACTGCCTGAGACTGGAGAGGTACGTGTCTGTCTAAGAAAACTCCAAAAAAAAAAAAAAAAAAACAAGAATTAATTACCACATGTTTTTAGGTGATATGTTAAATATTATACAACAGATTGAGTAATCGGATTGTATGAGAAGCATTCAATTAATAGATATAATGGATGGAAAAAGCACTAGGACGTTTAACTCTATGTACTGTATCACTCCATGACCCAGGTGTTTCATGACCGTTAATTACACTAACTGTCAGTCACAGCCTGGGCGAATAGGTAGGTATGGTAAACAATACTAGGAAGAGAGCGACCGCCTGTAAATACCCACATTCAAAACCAGTCACGAACGCATTTTAGCAAGAAAACACATCTGATAATGTTATCTCATTTTAAACAACACTTTGTCTACTTAATAATTGCTTCTAAGTTGTTCCAAAGGTGAGCTACAAGGCTAACTAGATTCTAGCACAAGGCTGAATCCCAAACCCCTCTTTGACCCCTAATCAAGGCACTACTTGGAGTGTTGAGCAAGTGATTGTACTGTACATGCTAGTGCACTACGTAGCTTTCCATTTAACGCTATTTGGGAACGTCAAGGTTAACGAAGCTGATATTCTAAAGTGGAATAAGTGGAAATATAAAGTAAATCTCATTAGTCTTTAAATCTCAAGTTTATTAGGATGGTGCACCACCTCCATGGTTTATCCTCCTGACCTTTTGGCTACGTAGTACATGTAAGAGTATACAGTAAAACTACTTGCACACTGGTTAATTACACCAACTGTTGCTTGCTAACTGTCGATCACCAGCTCGGCCAGTTGAAGTTACTGTAATTAGTTCCGCAAGTCTCAGAAGGATAAGTGCTGGCGAGCAAAATAACAACAAATCATATTATGTTGATAAATTGTGCTTGTGAAACTGTTGTATGAAATCAATATCACACTTAAGGCCATCCCGTTGTGCTGGTTATTAGTGATGGGTCGTTCATGAATGATTAGTTCTTTTTGAACAAGTCTTTAACGTGACTCAGAAGAACGAGTCTCGGAGAGTGATTTGTTCATTTTTCACTGGGCGCACATGCGCAAAGCATCGCAAAACCTCGGCACTGTAGGTTATGTACAGGAAACAGAAATGAGTAATTACCTTTGAGTCTCTGGTCTGAATCGTTCCGTTCTTTTGTCATGTGACTCCCATAGACGCTATGTACTGTAGTTCAATAGATTCAAAAGAACGAACGACTCAGACAAGAAGATATCAGAGGTGAGCTGCTCATTCTGTTTATCATAATATGTCCTTAGCTGCATTGTAAGATTTTTATTACTGGAACTATAGCCAAAATGTGTGTATGTAAATGTGTTAGGGGTCTATTTATTGAAAATATAACATTTTATTTTATTTCTGATTAAAAGAATGAAATTAACTAAATGACTCAAAAAAAAAGATTTGTTCATTTTAATGAACGAGATTCAAAAAACCGAGTCACTAAAATAATTCTTACTAAAATGTAACTTCCTATTACTACTGGTTATTGGCACGGCTATGATATCATCTGTATTTAGGCTACACTTTTGCTGTGCTGTGCTGTTAACCAGCATAACAGCACTTCCTCTTCTGTGATATTATTATAATGATTACAGTATCCTTATAATCATATGAACCAATAATAATAAAACCAGTGTTAGGATAAAAAAAAAAAAAATCATGAATGTAAACAAGCAGCTTAAATTTGAATCAATCAAATAGTGGTGATGACTGTAGGGCTGAAATGTTAGACACAGTGTGCTATATTCAGGGCTATTAGATGTTTGTTTCAGACACTTTTCAGAAGCACCTTTGCTTATTCTTTGCTCTTGAATAAACTTTGCATTGTACCAGTACACCACATAATAGACTATATAAGCTGATTGTAATGTTCGAGAGCGATACAAGCAGACAAAATTTGACCCATGCAAAACTAACACATATAGCGGTTAACTGTATCAGACCTGCCAGGCCTAAATAGATGGCAGGGTGGTGGTGTGTAAAAATCTTGTTGTTCTTTTGGCTGCTCTCATTAGGGAGCGCCGCAGCAGATGATTGAATTCAAAAATTTGATTTGGCACAGGTTTTAAGCATGATGGAAACCTCACATTTTTAGCCATACAGCTAGTTTCAATGAATTCCCTCCTCAGGTCTGTGTGCATGGAGTTTGCATGTTCTCCCTGTGCTTGGTGGGTTTCCTCCTGGTACTCTGGTTTCCTCCCACAGTCCAAAGACATGCAGATTATACTAACTGGTATTCCCAGATTCCCCATAGTGTGTCAAAGTGTGTGTGTGCGCTCTGCGATGGATTGGCACCCTGCGCAGGGTATACCCCGCCTTGTGCCCTCCTGGGATAGCCTTCAGGCCTTCAGGCTCCCCCCATTCTTTAACCAGGGGTTAAAGAATAAAGCGGTAAAGACGATGAGTGAGTGAGTGAGTGACTAGTTTTAGTTAGGGTTATGGC
This sequence comes from Heterobranchus longifilis, assembly GCA_028570985.1. NCBI lineage: Eukaryota > Metazoa > Chordata > Actinopteri > Siluriformes > Clariidae > Heterobranchus > Heterobranchus longifilis. The sequence goes on along the minus strand of JAOVVB010000050.1, from coordinate 26,058,281 downwards.
TAGCTCAGGTTAGCCATACAGTGATTAACTGTTGGTGTGCAGAGTTGGAGAATTTATAATAATAAGACATTTTGTAATGTACTTGCATGCACCTCAATTTTGATTTAAGACAGATTTGAAAAAAATCCAAACTATATCCCTTTAATATAAGCAGATTTTTTTTTTTACACCTGGGTAATTAAATAAGAATAATTCAATTCATTAAATGTCAAAGTGGCATAGCATAGGTATGATCAACTATTTGCATAGAAAAAGTGAAACCATTTATTCTTCGTTTATTTCAGTTGCATGTGTTGACCAGGGTTGTGGTTAAAGGTGTTCTTGAATGCCATTCTCAAGTTCAAGGGAATGGCTGATCGACACAACTGTTAATCATGTCAGTTTGCTCATCTACTCTTTTGAATCGGGAAACAAAGGAAGGATTTTTTTTAGAACATGCATCGGAGTAGAACTGATCAAATGCAGATAAAATAATAAAAACAGTGGGGTTTATAAGATGCGTTTATCATCCGGTTCAGCCTGCATGATCTTATCTTCCACTTTTTTTTTTAGGTGAAGCAGCTTCTCGCTTTTAAAGGAGACATTTCAGCTCTTTCTGAGGCTGATCAGTTCATGATTCAGCTTGTAAAGCTTCCAGGGTGAGTCACACTGTGAGTGCATTATTTATCCTCAGAACATATTACTCATTCACTCGCATCACTACTTTTACACATGTTCTACTTTCCTCTTCAATTAACCTGCTGTTGTCATTTTTTTGTAACATTGTAACATTTGCCAATCGAGCAGATATTCTGCTTGAGCGCGTTTTGTTTAGACCCGGCATGTAATTAGTCGAATGTCTTCATTTGTGCCAACAGCTATGAAGAGAGGCTGAAATGTTTAGTCCTTAAAGAAGAACTTCCCCTTTTTATGGATGAGGTGAATCATTCCATTACCACCATGACCACTGCTGGGAAAGGTAACGACACGCCCACATTTCTATCCTCTGTAAACAGACTCCAGCCGTCGTTCTGTTGCCTCTTGGCTTTCCTTTCAGGTGTGGTTAAAACAAAAATGCTCAATATGCTAACCGCCAATAAAAGCTCCTACTAGGTAATATGCAAATGTAACATTGTTAGCTACGTTATAACAAATAACAAAACCGAAGAAGCCACTTGAATGAGTAGTGAAATGTTAAGTCCAGTGGCCATGCCTCAGTTTCCACATAACCTCACCTGGATGACTAAGAATTCTTTACAGAGAAGATGATTAGCAAAGCTATTTCTTTATAACACGTCATATTGTAATTACTTTATAGTTTTTAATCCTTCAGCACAAACCTTAACATGATTCACTGGGGCGTGTTCAGTATATGTATTTTATGATGTCATGCTTTTTCATCCCAACCCTCAAGGAAGACTTCTATTGCTTGAGGCTTTTATTTCTAGACCTCTTTTACTTTCTTTAAACAAGTGAACTAGCTTGAATAGCAAATCATATTTGACTAATTTGAACAAAATTCAGGAATAAAATGACATGCAGAAACAGCATCACTGGAGTGCATTGCTGTACAGTAGTGATGCAAACCTCTGGCTCTTTCCTATGAGTCAGATCATTTGGCTAATCACACCAATGAGTCGGCACTTTTGACTCCCATTTTATGTTCACATTTTCAGGAACTCTTCTTCTTGCTGAAAAAATAAAATAAAATAATACATTTTACCCGAGATTTATACTTTTAAAAAAATATGAGCGGCATTCAAGTCAAACCAGGACTTTTTGACTTTGTTAAGACTAAAAAACTAGCTTTACTCCTCTACTCACAGTCCCCTGCTACACTAATGCACTTATCCCAGTGTTTCACTAGTGCTAGAAAGTTTGCTCAATGCGCCAGTGCCATGATATATACAAAAAAAAAAATTGAATTGAATTGAATTGAATGATCGGACTGCATGCCTTCCCGTACATCTGAAACCCTGGCCTCCCAGGAAACATGTGGAAATGGCTTAGAGCGTGGTCAGGACTGTACGGGGGATGTGACAATAACTCCCAGCCGAGTTCCTGTAACGTACAAGTGGTGTTGGTGAATGATTGTGTGTACAGTTCCCAAAGACCGATGGGTCTCTTCTGCAAATTTTCCGACAAGTCGTCCATTCCAAGGATCAGATGCTGAATGTTTACGGGAACAGTAACCTCCAAGCCACAGACTACAGTGTCTGCAAGCCACCTTGGCCAGGATCGTTCAGATGTTTTACTGTAAATGTAAATGTAAATAATTTTTTTGGCCTTCAATCACAAGAAATTTTATCACAGGTCCCATTTTGACTTGAACGGTCCTTTTGATTATTAAATCAGAAAGGCTACAAATTGTGAAAAATTCAGTAAGCCCCTGTGCATGCACTTTATTGTACTTGCTTTGTCTAAGATTCAAAGTCACTTAAAAACACAAAATAGGACTAAGTTTGTGCAAATTACAAAAACAAGCAAGATGAAGTTTGGGAATTTTGGGTCTTGCAAATTCACATCCTCTAGCTAACCTTGCTGTATCATATAAGAGCTACCAAATGGAGAAGGTGGGAAAAACATATCCTTCCCCTGAAACATCTGAACAGATGTTTAATATCTGCATAAAAAAGCCTTTTAATTAAATAAACATGTCAAATATATTTACTCTTTAATCTAACACTTTCTTTTAGAGCTGTTGGAGTGTGGCGACCTTCATTCCGTCATCCGCCTCGTGCTGAAGACTGGGAACTACATGAACGCTGTGAGAACTCGCTATTTTGTAGTATTTTTATAAAAGGAAATCGGATTAGCTCAGTGAAATGATTCACTTTTAGCTCAAATATAAAGGTCGTATTAATACATGATGATCAGTCAGCATTTGTCTTGTTTCACAGGGTGGCTACGCCGGCAGCGCTGTGGGCTTCCGCATGACCTCGCTGCTGAAACTCGCCGACACGAAAGCCAACAAACCAGGAATGAACCTCATGCACTATGTTGTGATGGTAAAACGAACTTTTTATATCTTTTTTCTTTCTTTTCTTTTCTTTTAAACAATGATATTACATTTTGTTATATATAATATACTCTCTAAAAACATCTTTGCGCTTCACTCACAGCAAGCTCAGAAGAGTGACGCTTCTCTGCTGAATTTTCCAGAACAACTCTCACACATCGGAGACGCCGCAAGGTACAAAATTCACCAAATGTGCTTTTCTTAACTTTAAAAATTGAGTAATATCCAAAATAATTGGCACGTTTATAAATGATGATTGAACAATGCAATGTGTGGGGAATTCTGAAAATATGGAATCATTCTGAAAATATTAATTATTATAAACTCTAATCCATATTCAAGGGCTGCACCAGGGTTTTTTTTTTTTAAATCTCGGATCAGATATCTAAACCATGCTAGAAATTTAAGGGAGCATGGAAGTGGTTGGGTGTTGTTTTAATGGACAATGATTGCCATAAATACTTTTAAATAAAGGGTCAAATTTCGTTGTTTTGAGCTTGTATTTGCAGCGTTGTGTTTGGATCATTAGTCCAATGTTATCTTAAAATCATTTTTTATCGAAGTGTAAAAACCTCATTCTTACTTTCCAAAACAACACTGTCACGACATTGAACGTCATCGCAATATCATTACAACCGAAATGCAATCGTCATGCAAATCAGGGTTCCTACTAAGAAAGGTTTGTTTTTTTGTGTTATGTATGTGAAACTTCTGTCCTATGTGGACTTTGCTGTACTTTGATTACAAAGAAGGGAGTACTCCACTATACCGTACATCCCTTCTTTGTCACATGTGTGAATAAGCCTTTAAAAAAAAACGCTCAGGAAATTTTGCCTATTAAAAAAAAAAAGTTTTTTTTTAAAGTAAAGAATTTTAGAGAGATTTTTCATGCCATACGAAATATTTTAATTTGACCGTCACTTAAACATTCATCCTTTAAAACGATCATACATTTATGATGATTCTTCGAGATAACATATAACCTTTCAAGGTAGCACAGAAACCTATTTAATATATCGTAACTACTTTATTTTAATATGAATAATGTTAATTATTCTTTCATTAATATAATCTTTCATTCCCACTGTATCAACAATTTATTGTTTATTTATTACACGTTAAGGATTCATAAAATAGAAAGGAAAAAGAGAAAGTTGGGACCTTAAATAACCAAACAGTTTATTTGCGTTTACAAAGCTATTTTAAGAATTTTTATTATATAAATTTAAAGTAAGCTTGTAATGTACAGTAGTACCCACACTAGCCTAAAATCGATCATCCTATAATTTTGCTATCTGGCCAAAACTTGCTATCATTTAAAACTGTTTCTTACTCAAACTCAGCTTTATAAAACTAAAATAATAAAACTTTTTTTCCCACCAAGAAATCTATGCACTTAGTTGAAACCTGTGTTCTCTTGTTCACCTTCTTGACTGTATTGATTTATTGAGGGTTTCAACTGTTTTTCTGACCCAGACCCAATCTTTACCAGGACTTTAAAGGACGAATGTGCTTCTCATGCATAATATGGTCTTCCATCATGGAGTGTTTTATCTGTAAGAGATAATTTTTTTTTTTTTTTATCCCACTGTAGAATCCACAAACAAGAAACTGAATCAGAATTCCAAAGGAAAGTGAGCGAAGTCCAGCAGGCGAAAAAGGGCACTGATAAACAAGCCGACCTGGCTGAACAGATGAAAGACTTTTTCTCGGTGAGTTCACTTAGACAGAAGACACTAGTTTGGTGGAAGTCAATGGATCTTTCAAATTAAAGTTGGAGAATCTTAAGTGGCTAAAGTGATGGTTAGGTAGCTAACATGCTCAGACACAACAGTTGGCCAAAAAGTTTGCCAAATTTATTTAAATAAAATTCTTTTAACCGTGCCGCACGGTTAATTTTCACTGGCAAACTGCAATTTAGGCCAGTGAATTTTAAGTTCACTTAAGTAGAATATATAATATAAAATAACATAATTAGCATAATATTAAAAAATTTACAATGCTGCTTATATATACTATTACTGCTTATGCTCAATATTTAAAGGCATAATAGCATAGTGGCTAGCACTGTTGCCTCGCACCTCCCGGATCCGGGTTCGATTCCCGCCTCGGGTCTGTGTGCATGGAGTTTGCATATTTTCCCCATGCAAATGGTTTCTGGTTTAATTGGTGTTCCCAAAGTGCCCAGAGTGAGCATGTGAATGTGTGTCTGCCCTGCGATGAATTGGCACCCCATTCAGGGTGTACCCCACTTCCTCAGTAACCCTCAGATAAATTCCAGGCCCCCATGAAACTGTACACAGGAAGATGAGTGAGTGAGTGTGACCACCTGGCCTGATCTCATGAGAAAGCTGAACTACTTTTTTCTGAAAACTTTGCTTGAAATTTGGAAGAAAATATTTTTAAATAAAATTAACCCCATGTCATTCTCAGCACGCTGAGTCCAGGATCACTGAAACCCAGGCCTCCTTCCAGACACTGAATAAAGTCACCGAGTCTGTGGCGGAATATTTTTGTGAGGATCCGAGTGAGTTTAAACTGGACGAGTGCTGTTTCATCTTCAGTTCCTTCTGTGAAAAATTCACCCGAGCCCTCCAGGTACTGTAAATCCACGCTTATTCTTCCAGTAAAAATCTGTACAGCTGTCCAGACTTAAGCTAATAGTTGGGAACAAAGCGTCTTTTTATTTAAAAAACATTTAAAATTGGATCCAATTTCTTTTCCTTAGGAGAACATGGAACGTGAAATGGCCGAGGTTAAACGGAAACAGAAGGAGCGACTGCAATCGGCTGCCAAGCGGCGCTCCACAGCCACCTGCTCATCACGAGACAGAGACATCGAGGGTGTAGCACTGGAGTCGGTTCTCAATCGGTTCCTAAAGGCACCCGAGTCTCACAGGAGATCAAGAACCCCCTCGCCTAGTAGTGCCAAAATCCCTGAGAACTCATTACAAAAGAACCGTCCAGACAAAACTTGCAAAAAGCAGAGCTGGACTCTGAACATGCCCCAGTCCTCCCTCGATAAAGAGAACGCGGATGATAAAAAGCCAGAGAAAAAAAGTTTGCAGCAGAGAAAATCTGGTGAGAATTCCTTTGTTGCAAGTGAGAATGCAGAAGTTCTGTCTGAGAAAGAGGTGCAGAATTTGAGGGACGTGTCCAAAAAGGTGCTGCGCTACCAGTCTAGTCGGGGGAGCATGTCTTCTGGGGAACATGTTTCCCCACTCACTTCTCCACATCGACGCACGTTTCAGGAGGACGGAGAAAAACGGATGTCTGTTACAAACAGTGAGGATGTAACCAAACTGCTAAAAAGCCCCTTGCTTTTAATTCCGAAAAGCCCTGGTGGTATCGGGCGTCGACACACAATCGCTTTCCCTTCACCAGATCTGAGCAGGACTGAGGCCGACGAGGATAAGTTTGTTCCCGGTGAGCCAGAAAATGGAACCCCTGGACATCAGATTCCGTCTCTTGGGAATATAGGTCGTCTTAAATCAGTGGACAGCTATCTGCCACTTACAAACTATTCCACAGGTTTTAAAGTGCCATTCACCACTCCGACGGTTAAAGAGGAGAAAGTGGATCAAGAAGAAGAAGTACGTCAACAGACTGAAGAGAACTTATCCAGTTCTCAGCAAAATCCATCAGTCAATGGACAGAACAACCTCGTCAAAAAGACCTCTCAATTTTTTTCCTTTTTTAAACGTTTAGGTGAAAAGAGCAAAACGAACAATAGAGAACCAAAGTGCAGTAATGTGGACCACTGAGACACATCTAACAGATAATGGGATTATGTGCTTGATAGAGTTGTTTCCTGGAATCTGGATGTGGGCTCCTGATCTCTGGTGCACCTTAAAATTGATCAGGGCTTTCTTTCATGTGTGAAATGTGTGAAAACTACGGTTTTCAGTTCAAGGTGTCAAGTAACATAGGTAGAGCTGTCCAAATTTATTGGAATCATTGTGACTTTTAGCTTGATGAAACATCTTAGCATTTGCAGGTGCTGCTAAATGGTGATATGCCACCTGGAGGTAAGCGCTGTTCAGCATGGTTTAAAAGTTGATAATGGGACCAGTTGTTCAGAACAACCAAGCAATGTACACATCCATTTTCCATACCACTTATCCAATGTAGGGCAGTTGGGGGCCAGGAGTTCGTCCATGGATGGGGTGCCAACCAATCACCAATCTAGTTGGGAAACCAGTCAGCCTCCACTGCATGTCTTTGGATTGTGGGAAGAAAACCATCAAGTACATGTAGAACTTAAAGTGACATTGCAAACCACTAAGCCACCATGCCATTCTTATAGTCTTCCATTTGGACAAAACAGTGATGTATCAATTTGCTCAACAAATCAATCCTTACCTTAAACGACAGTACACCCAGAATGGTTTCTGGTACGAATAAATGAACAATACGAAAAGACATGGTCAAGTTAATGCAACTGAACAACAAAACTAGAACCCTAGAAGGAGGTGTATTCAGCTGGAACCTTTAAAACTTCCATAAATAACCTGCTTCACAGTAGGAAAAGGATTCATATATTTCTGAGAGGGATCTAGCAAGATCATAACAAAATTGTAGGAGTTGCATGACTATATGTTTCCCTGGTTGAGCAGCAATTTAAAATAAATCAAAAACTGGTTATTTTAGGGTGATAGAGAGGAGTAAACCGTGCAGAATACTGCACTAACAGCCATACAAAAGCTTTAGGTCTCTTTTATGCTACATGAAAATAAATAACTCACTCACCCATTCTCTATACAGTTTTTCCTGTTCATTGTCGCGGGAAGGCCCACCCAATCCATCGCAGGGCACAAGCACACAGTCACCTCCGCACTCACTTACGCACTCGCTTACATACTAAGGGCAATTTGGAAACACCAGTTCTAATTGGTGCCTAATCTGCATGTCTTTGGACTTTGGGAGGAAACCGGAGTACCCAGAGCAAACCCACGAAGCACAGGGAGAACATGCAAACTCCATGCACACAGACTCTGAGGTGGGAATCAAGCCACAAGGTTTGATCCAAAATACATGGCACAGGTTTTACACCTTTCGCAATCCTCCCATTTCTCAGTCAGGCTTGGGACTGGCACTACATGCGGTCGCTGGTTTGTATGAGGCATAGGTTTAAGGGTTTTGCCCAAAATCCACCTGTGGTGACCTGGTTATGGTGCGGCTCAGACCCCTGACCCTCCAGTCAGCAACCCACACCTTCAACCGCCTGAGCTACCACTGGTCCAATCTGAATAATTAATTTTCAAAATAATAACTCTTTTAAAACCATTTGTAATTACTAAAACTTTTAAACGACCTGGTGGCTCAGTTGCAGGTATTGATTCTGAAACTGAAAGCTCACAGCACACAGAAGCTTGTGTCTATCAACATAGCTTTACTGTACTTTACATATACACAATATAGTCATGTGTAAAAGTGATTGTCCCCTCTTTAATTTCAGTATTTTTTGTGTAAAAACATCATAAAAATTATCTGGTCGTATTGAGTCTCAGTATTAAGCAAATACTGTACAACCTCAGACGAACAACAATATATAACTTTTTTCACCTTGTCATTTACAGTAGTTAACAAAATGAAGCCAAAAAAAAAAAGACTGTGGGCAATACCAAGTACCCCCTGATTCAATAGCTTGTAGATCCACCTTTAGCAGTAATAACTTGACGTACAGTAATCATATCCTGTATGACTTCCTGTATGATATCCTTGTAGTAATCATATCCTGTATGAGGTTTTTGCGCATTATGCTCTGTTAAGGTCCTATCATTCAGGTCCGAACTGATATGAACATACAGTATGCGATGTAGATTTACTGATGTGCTTCAGATCATTATTCTGTTGCATGACCAAAATTTGACACAGTTTTAGTTGTCAGACAGACAGATGGCCTTACCATGGTATGCATGATGGACTGCAAGGTGCCCAGGTCCTGTGGCTGCAGAAACAAGCTTGAACGTCCATTCCTGGAAAGATTGGCAACTGTCCTAATTGCTTTCTACAATAATCTTTCTCACTGTCCAAATTATTTAAAAAATGGTTTTATAACCCTTTCTAGCTTGATGTACAGAAACAGTTGATTCTCTAAGACTATTGCTTATGTCTTTTTCTCTTGGCATTGAGTTAACAGTCATCTAATTGCTTTAGACCAGCAAACTGCCAAAACTTCTGCTTTGTATAGAGGTCTGCACACCTACTGATGATCAATTAACCAAAGGGCTGATGAGTAGCAGCACCTGGCTGCAATTTACGCTAGCAGAGGTTGTATCTGTCTAATGCTGAGACCCGCTACGATCAGATGATTTACACAAGTGAAAACATAAATATAAGTTGAGATAAGGCTGACGATTCGCCCCTAACACAATGCTGCGAAAATGACTTCAATCAATATTCCTATTTCCTGAGGACACAGACTCTGGAGTACTGTTATCAAAGCTCATAAAATGCATTTGCATAATAACCCATATTACAGTATTTGGGAGCTACTGTACTGTAAGCTGCACCTGATGGTAATATTTATGCAAGAAAATAAGACACAGAGGTAACATTAAGGGATTAAGAGTTGTGTCCGTCCCAAACTATGATCAGAATTCTAAACTCTGTTAGAAACTTACAGGAGCATTATGAATGCATTATGAATTTGGTGTTATGAGGTTGTATTTGCAAAATTTGAGTCATTCATTAAACGTTACCTTAATGTCATTTTATTAAATTCATTTGCAATGTCGTTAAAAGAAAATACAACATTAGGGTTTCTGCTGGGTCTAATGTAAAGTATTTTGCAGGTTACCAAAGTGCATTTAGCAGGAATAGCATTTACTGTAGGACGCTTAATCCTATTGCAATCAAGGAGCGTTCTCAAAGCACTCTCTAGTGAGGACCTCTATAAAATATAGAGCTGCAGTGCAACTGATGTTCCTTTAGGGTGCACTGTTTGCCCTCAGATTTTTATCACAAACATTACAGTCCATGATTATAATGCATAATGTAGTACAGTGCTAAAAAAAAAAAGTAAAAGATATTCAATGCTTGGCTTTTTTATAAGAAACTTGAACAATCATTTTTTTATTTTACATGATACTCCAGCGCAGCACAGTGGCTTTGTGGTTAGCACTGTTGCATTGCACCTCCAGGGTCCGGGTTTCGACTCTTGCCTCTGTGTGTGCATGTTCTCCCCATGCTTGGTGGTTTTCCTCCAGGTCCTTCGGTTTCCTCCCACAGTTCAAGGACATGCAGATTAGGTTAACTGGTGTTTCCAAATTTCTTGTAAAGTTTGAATGAGTGTATGTGTGTTTGTACAACCCGTCCAGGCTGTACCCTGCCTCATGCCTCGACCCTGTACACTGGATAAAGTGGTATAGATGATGAGATGAGATCATACTCCAGATCACATTAAAATGAAACATCATCGTCTCATCACCTACAACGCTTTATCCTGTATAAAGGGTTGCGTGGCTAACCCATCACAGGGCACAAGCATAAAAAAATTCACACCCAATCACACACAATGGACAATATGGCTAATCAGCCAGTCGGCATGGCTTCGGGTTATGGGAGGAAACCAGAGTGTGTAGAGGAAACCCATAAAGCATGGGAAGAATGTGCGAACTGCACACAAACATACAGGCTCCTCAACCATAGAGGTGTAAAGGGACAGTGCTAACCACTAAACCACCATGTCACCTTAAGGGTTAAAAGTTTTAAATACGTTATATAACATACAAGGGTTGGACAATGACACTGAAACACTGGCCAATTTAGTGTTTGAGGTTTCATGGCTAAATTTACCCAGCCTGGTGGCCAATCTTCATTGATTGCACATTCCACCGGTAAGAGCACAGTGTGAAGGTTTAATTAGCAGAGTAATAGCACAGTTTTGCTTAAAATATTGCAATGCACACAACATTATGGGTGAC
>JAOVVB010000050.1:26030115-26041766 GCA_028570985.1 Heterobranchus longifilis | reverse complement strand
CGGAGAGAGGGAGACGGGGGGGGGGGGGTGGTGACTAGTGACTGAGACTTGATGCAAATGATTTTATTTATTTATTTATTTATTATTATTATTTTTTACCCAGACTTTGTTTATAAAGTGGCTGTTACTTGAGATCAGAGACGGCTAATGCTGTATCGTCTCACTGAGGGGGGGGGGATTAAACCTGGTTTTGAAAGAGATATGACAACCTCATTCGCTCCCCTGCGCCAACAATACACTCCACCCGTTAGGGTGCAAACTAGTTTTAATAACTGCTAAACATATAAAAAGTGCCATAATGCATTGTGCATTGAATATATAAACAACATGCGAGTGTGTGTCTCGTTATTAGGTTTTCTGTTTAGGCGTAAGACATTTTATTAACTTTAGGAACATGACAGCGTTTATATAACTTGTTGTTGACTCTGTTGTAGATGTTAAACGTTTGTGTGGGTGAGAGATTTCTTTCTTTTTTTTATTTATTTATTCGCTTCTTCCTTGAGATCTAACGGGGGTCAGCCCAGAGGTTCTGGATTTTTTTTTTTAAACTCTCAATCCAGTGCAGAGCAAAGTAGCGCCATGTTCATCTCCACAGCCTGATGCATGTTCAGTGTGATGCAACATGGCTTAATGTTTAAGGTCCGTTCTGGAAGACTGATATGCGTCCTCGCCGATAAAGTGGTCAAAGGTTATCAGCAGCAGATCAAATCTATGATGATGATGTCTTTCTTTATCTTGCTAAAACCCCCTCTGAGTGCTATTTATATCCATGCGAGTGTGTGGAGTTCTGGGAAAATTCTGTGTGATGTAAAGCTGTAGAGTCACTCTACCAAAGAAGAAGAACAGCAACATTTCACCCCCTTGAATAGAAACATATAAATAAAAAAATTATGAAAAACAAATAAATTTTGGGGGCCATTGTGCCGATACATTGCCTCGTAAAATAATCTCAGTACATAAGGTAAGTTGCAATGCTGTTTTTATGTGAAGCATCCAGTACACAAGTCTAAGGAAGTAGAAATGATGTGCGGAAAACATCTGGATCATGTGAGGATGGGGCGTTTCTGTTATACGTGTGTAAAGGATGCGTGGATGAATAATGAAATGTTTTGGATATTTCTGAGTCATGTGAGGATGATGCATCCGATTGTGTGGAACATTTTATGGAATATATGTTGAATACTGTATGGAGTGTTTGTGGAATATGTTTGGATTCTGTAAAAATGATGTGTGATGTGTGTCCCAAATATGTGGAATACTTCTCGAAAGTGTTTAATACCTCTGGAATGGTGTCCAAAGTATGTGCAATACTAACTTTCATTACATACAGACTTACAATTATGGCTTACAGCTTCTGAAAACCCAAAATTCAGTATCTCTCAGAAAAATTTTATATTGTGAAAAGGTTCAATATTTGAGACTTATGGTGTCTCACTCTAATCAGATAATTACCTCAAAACATCTGCAAAGGTTTTCCAAGCCATTAAATGGTCTCTCAGTCTGGTTCAGTAGGCTGGCTCTTCAGAGTGCTGTATCCATATTAAATGGAAAGCTAAATGGAAGGAGAAAATCTGGTGGGAAACGGTACACAAGCAACAGGGATAACCGCAGCCTTGAGACGATTGGGAAACGAAGCCTATTCAAGAATTTGTTAGAGACTCACAAGGAGTGGACAGCAGCTGGAGTCAGTGCTTCAACAGCCACCATGCACAGACTTATCCAGGACATTCGCTACAACTGTCGCATTCCTTATGTCAAGCCACTTTTGAACTAGAGACAATGTCAGAGGCGTCTTACCTGGGTTAAGGACCAAAAGGACTGGACTGTCGCTCAAAGTCCTTTTTTCATATGAAATTAAAATTTGCATTAGTAAATCAAGGTCCCAGAGTCTGCAGGAAGAGATAAGAGGCATAGAATCCAAGTTTGCACAACTGCAAAGTTTGCACAGTCAGTGGTGGTTTGGGGAGCCGTGTCATCTGCTGGTGTTGGTCCACTGTGTTTTATCAGCCATCTCCAAGGAGGTTTTAGAGAACTTCATGCTTCCCTCTTCTGACCAGATTTATGAAGATGCTGATTTAATTTTCCAGCAGGTCTTGGCACCTGCCCAACCTGCCTGGTTTAAGGACCCTGTACTTGATTGGCCAGCAAATTTGCCTGACCGAAATCACGGTGTTTAAATTGTGAAGAGGAAGATGCAAGACACCTAACCCAACAACATTGAAGAGCTGAAGACCGCTATCAGAGCAACCTGGACTTCTGTAACTGATCACCTCCATGCCATGTCTCATTGCTGCAGTATTTCATGCAAAGGAGCCCCGGCCAAGCACTGAGTGCTGTACATGTTCATACTGTTTAGTAGTCCAACATTTCTGTGTTAAAAATATTTTTTTCTTTTTTAAAATTATTCTTATTTAAAAAACTTTTCACTGAATTTTTGTGTTTTCATTAGCTGTAAGCCATAATCATAAAAATTTAAAGAAATTAACGCTTGAAATATATTAGTATGTGTGTAATTAATCTATATAATTCAACTTTAACTTTTTGGATTTAATGACCGAAATAAATCAAAGTCTTAATGATGATATTCTAATTTATTGAGATGTACCGTCGGACCAGTCAGATTGGAGAATTCTCCAGCACTGTATTAGAATCGTGAATGATTTCAGTACTGCATCCAGTTATTAGCTGATTAGCGTCACCTAGTGTACATCGGCACACAATTTCCAGTAAATCCATCAGTTGCCCTGTATGAACCCCATCTCCATGTGTGTTTGAAAGATTTTCCAGATTTCTGCGTCCATTTTAACCATTTTTTTTTCCTTTTTTTTTTCTTTCTTCTCTCTGCGTCTCCGTAGGCTGAGAGGTGTGTGTACCTCGTACTCCAGTTCCCGTGAATGCCTCTCACCATGGCTAAGAGGGAGACGGGCAGCACCAGCCCTGTGGTGCGACAGATAGACAAGCAGTTTCTGGTCTGCAGTATTTGTCTGGAGCACTATCACAACCCGAAGGTCCTGCCCTGTCTGCACACCTTCTGCGAGAGGTACAGTGTCATCACACAGAGGAATCATGGGAGTAACCCGTATCCCGAATGTCTAATTTGGGAAAGCAGAACTGGAGAAGGGAGTGAGGTTTGACCCAGATGAAGGATTTAATCAGTTAATTAATTATGAGATACTTTTCAAAACCACTGACTGCTAGAGCTGTATTCTCTCTAGGTTTTTTTTTCTTTTTTCTTTTTAAGAACTGAATTTTAGTAATGGATTTTTTTTTTTTCCCCTTAGCTTTTGAATAAATCCTCTGTTCATCACCAGGGCAAAGCATGTGTAGCTTAAGAGGCATTAGATATGAGCTCACATCATCGAGTCAACAAAATCATGTTCAACCATTGAGCTTTTCTAAGATGATGACATTATCATTAGGTATCTACAGAACAAATAACATGCTAATCTGTTGAGCTAGCTAGCTTAGCTGAACAAACTCGGGTTGCATGACCCTCATTAGAGTTACTTCCAATCATCATACTCATTTTGGGGAAAAAAAAAAAAACTTTTTCTATTAGAAATGTAAACTAGTTTGGTAAAAGTTTATTAAGGCTCAAGCATATGGAGATGTTTCCACCTCGCATGTTTATAGAAAGATTTCTCAATTCTGTCATTTGTAAAAATGAGTATAAAGGGCTAAGATATTTCTCAGGGAATCATGAATTAATTTCCCCACATCTGTTCTTTCTCTCCGCAGATGTCTCCAGAACTACATCCCGCCACAGTCGCTCACGCTGTCGTGCCCAGTGTGCCGGCAGACATCCATCCTGCCTGAGAAAGGTGTAGCGGCGCTGCAGAATAACTTCTTCATCACTAACCTGATGGAGGTGCTACAGAGAGAGGCGGAGTGCTCGCAGCCCGAGGAGCGCAGCGTTCTGGAGTCAGCCAGCGCCGCCAACTCGGCCCAGCCGCTGTCCTGTCCCAACCACGAGGGCAAGGTGGGGCATCGGGCTTAATAACAAGCAAACATTTACAAATGGAACGAGTCTTTTAGGTCAAGATTATTATTGGCTATTTTTTATGATTTCGCTATAAGGGTTGCGAACTTTGCACATTTTTTTCCTTAACAAATGTTTAAACACTCTAACAATCAGTAATGGATTAATTATTAATAATTAATGAAAACAAAATAGACTTTTTTTTTCACCTTTTTTCTCTTTTTTTTTCTTTTCTTTAAACAGTTCTAGCAGCACAACATCTGCAAATTAGTTGTTAGACAAATGAAACAAACATTCTTTAAACAAAGTAAAGTTTTTTTTTTTTTTTTTCCTCAAGTGTGCCCTCTTGTGGGGGACAAGTTAATTGATATGTGAGCTATGGAGAAATATAACACAAAACAGTGTAGATGTAATTTTTTTTTTATTAGTTAAATGATCAAAAATGAATAGATTAATGATTAAGGATTACCATCTGTATTAGCAAAGCTGCACTTAACTGATGCCCTTGACCAGGTGCGTGGTTAAAATCAAGAATGTGCTGAAGCGCTCCTTTAACATAATATCCGCCAAGCGTACCTGATTAACATCATCTCGGATGGTCATGTGTACAATTTATGTGCACTTCTGCCTATTAGTTGTCATTGTTTGTGCCATGATTCTCCCCGTGTGCCCTCTGCAGGTGATGGAGTTTTACTGCGAGTCATGCGAGACAGCGATGTGTCTGGAGTGCACGGAGGGAGAACACCGCGAGCATGTGACCGTTCCTCTGCGAGACGTTCTCGAGCAACACAAAGCAGCGCTCAAGGACCAGCTGGACGCCATTCGCAACAGGTTTGCGCAGCCCCAAGCAGTTCAATATACGTATATATTGCTTTACAGTTTACAGTTTGTACATCGCTCCATATCAAAACTATGAGCACGTGCTTGTTGGATCATCTTTCTCCATCGTTTTGCTCTTCTACTAATTTTCATTTCTACCGTACTAATTGTTTTTTTGGAATGACACAAAGATAAGGAGATGAATAATAAGTGATGAGTTTATAAAGCTGGCTTAATCTAAATTATGAGTCATATGATAAACAGCCTTCTATATGCATTTTTTTGTGTGTGTTTATAGGTGTGTATGTGTGTGTGTGTATATGTACATACAGTGCAGTATCTCACAAAAGTGAGTACAACCCCTTACAAAAGTTAGTACACCCCTCACATTTCAGAAACCACTTTACTATATGTTCTCAAGGGACAATACTATAGAAATGAGAATTAGATTAATTAGTCAATGTGCAGCTTTTACTGTATAGCAGTACAGAGTTACTGTCCTCTAAAAGTAACTCAATATACAGACTTTATCGTCTAATTAACTGGCAACGAAAATGAGTACACCCTTAGTGAACATGTCAAAACTGTGTCCAAAGTGTCAATATTTTATGTGAGCAGCATCGTTATCTAGCACAGCCTTAATCCTCCTGGGCCTGGACTTCACCAGAGCCGCACATGTTGTTGCTGGGATCTTCTTCCAGCTCTGATATCACGGAGCTGCTGGATGTTAGACACACGACGCCCTCGCCACGTTCCTCTTGAGGACGTCTCAAGTGATCAATAGGGTTCAGGTCTGGAGACGTACTCGGCCACTGACAAACCCATGAACATGATGAATAGGTCATGTGACTTTGCATGGTTACAGGTGTACAGCTGTTATCACTTAAGGTGTAGTTGTTGCCTGCTATTTTGACAATCAAGGCTATGTTGAGATGTTTTCAGAGGACACAGTAATCTGACTATAAAGCGCATATACTTTTGACCTGCCCAAGTTTAATGCCCTAGGAGAGCGAGTTCTACCAGAACAAACTTTAAAGAACATATTCTGCAGGATGAAACCAGAAAAACTTTTACAATTTCTTGCAAAAGTGCATCTAAAGAACCCTGTAAATCTTGTTCTCCTGGCCAAGGCCATATATTTATATTATTTACCTAATATTTTTTACTTTACTACCTTTTAAATCCCTTACATTATAGGTACAACTTAATATTACATTGGTTTGTATAAATTAGTTGAATTTTTTAAATGTATCTGCCATGAAATAGCCTGTGTAGCAGTTATGGCAATAAACCCTAATGCAAACAAATAAACAATTTTCAGAGGACATTAAATCTATAGTTATACAAGCTACACATTGACTACCCTAAAATATATCCAAGTTTCATTTCTACAGTATTTTCCTTTAAGAAGAGAAACTAAAATGTTTGCTGAAATTAGAGGGGTGTGTGTACTTTTGTGAGTAGTGTGTATATATAGTTAAAAGTGTTGACTTTAATTTATTTTGGCAAGCAGCATATAAATTAATATTTCAGCATCAGTATGAATGACAGCTGTCGACTTATTCTGTACAAATTGTTTATTACAATATTATAATCGTGTAAAATTCTGGACATTCCGGATAATACACAATTCATACTCTACACCCAATGATTCTACGTTTATGGCAGATGCGCTACAGTACATAATCCAAGCTTAAATAATCTTGGTAAGTTTATTGAAAATTTTTGATATGGTGAAAGTTTCTGTAGGGAGACAATTATGTAACACTTGAGGAGGCTGATGAGTTTTCGTTCCATATTGTCGTTCGTGAGTCAGCGGTGATGACGAATCATAAGCCATTAGACCATAGAAGCATGAAGTCTGACTTATGAAACTCAGTCGTGATATAACTCTGTGTGACTGCCGTGCTTTAAAGCCAATTAAAATAAAATTTGAAATTACAAAGCTAATTATCCACTCATCATTATCTCCCACTCTTCCGCCTCACATTACTGCAGAGAAAGTGATTAGTCTTCACCGCGCACCCACTGGTCTTGCTAACAGATCTCCGCTGTGCTCCGACTGCCTCGAGAATGTATTCAGTGTTCAAAGGTTCAGCACGAGACGTTTAACTCGTCTGCGGCGTTCTTCCTCCTCCTCCAGGCTTCCGCAGCTGACGGCAGCCATCGACGTCGTTAACGAGATCTCCAGGCAGCTCTCTGAGAGGAAGAGCGAGGCCATAACTGAGATCAGCAACACGTTCGAGGAGCTGGAGAAAGCCTTGCATCAACGCAAGAACACCCTCATTACCGACCTGGAGAACATCTGCAGCAGCAAACAGAAGGTACCGGAGCTGATGTGAATGTCTCAGTAGGAAATGCGTGCTACAAATATGTGCTTATGTAGAGGAGCTGCAGCTGTGTGATCGCTGTGTGTATTGTGATCCAGGTGCTCCAGGGCCAGCTGGCTGCTCTCCTGCAGGGGAAGGAGAATATCGAGAGCAGCTGCAGCTTTACAGAGCAGGCTCTGAGCCATGGCAGCGCCACCGAGGTGCTCCTGGTTCAGAAGCAGATGGGCGAGAGAGTGGCAGCGCTGGCGCGCCATGCTTTCCCCGAGCAACCGCATGAGAACGGGCACCTGGATTGCCAAGTGGAGACCGAGGGCCTCCGTCGCTCCATCCAGAACCTGGGAGTTCTCATCACCACCAGTGCTGTGGGTCACACCAGCGTGGCTACCGGAGAGGGACTACGGCACGCCGTGGTGGGACAACACACCACCGTTACTGTTACCACCAAGGTGAGTCAGGATGCTCCTGCTGCGCTGGATCAAACCTGAAGCTCGGGCATCAGGGTCAAGTCTGAGCTGTGCTTTTAGACTTTAATTTGTGGTTGGCCAAGGACAGATCCTTATACCAACCGCAAAAGAAAAAACTTTTTCCAAAATATATATAAAAAATTGTTGGTTTTTGGTATGATTCAGTAAAGCTGCTGTTAATGTATCAACATAAGTGGGCTGCATGATCACTATGGTTATAATAAAAAAAAAAAAATCACAGTTATTTGTATTTGCAAATTAGGAGTTTTAGTCTATTCATGACTACATTATTTTTTTTTTCATCCTGGAGACAACAATATACGCTCTAGATATTTTTCTTATAATATATTCTTATTTATATAAATATAAATTGGTTGTTTATGTAACAACCTCAGCAGCAACCTCATTTCCGCTCCCGTCTGTTCCAACCACTCAGCATTCAGCATCACCTTTATACTAATCACCGGTCTGATCATCTGCCTTAAGTAAGATGATTTTAACATAACCAAAATGTCTTCTTTTTTTTTTTTTGCTGTAATCAGGATAAAGCTGGGGAGTTGGTGAAGACCGGCAGCGCAGCCCTCGTTGCACAAATCACCGGACCAGACGGCTCGGTCACCAACGCCGAGGTGACCGACAACAAGAACGGCACATACGAGGCGGGCTACACGCTGTCCGGCGAGGGCGAGTTTTCCTTCTCGCTGCTGCTGTACGGCCAGGCCGTGAGGGGAAGCCCGTTCCGCCTGCGCGCCGTCAAAGCCAGCGACGCCCCGCACTCCCCCGAAGACGTCAAGAGACGTGTGAAATCTCCTGCGGGAGGAGGAGGGGCTCACGTCCGTCAGAAAGCGCTGCGTCGCCCCGCCAGCATGTACAGCACCACCAAGAAGAAGGAGAACCCCATCGAGGACGAGCTCATCTACAGAGTGGGTAGGTGCCGAGAGGAAATCGACCCGGCACAGTGCTGCCGGGCTGGACTCGATCGACTCAATTCTCAATTCTGTTTGTTCAACAAGGCGTTGATTAATTTTCCATTAGAGCAGGTTTATGTTAATGCACTCAATTGCGCTAGTCTAATTGCGGCGTGTCGCCAGAGTGAAAAAATTAAACTGCCAATAACCGTGACAAAAAATCCGCCGACTGTCTCAGCGAATCCGTACATGGTGAAAGGCAAATTAATTTTTAAAGCAGATTTAACACAAAGTTGACCAAAGTGGCTGCAGACATAGAAACAGACTATAAAAGCAGACAATAATAAGAAAATTTTATCTAAATAAAACAATACATAATAAGTCCACCCTCATTTTATTACATTAAATTACAGAACAATAAATAAAAAGTAAATAAAAACAGAGAAAAGTGTATGTCCTCATTCTGTATTCACTGTCAGAGAACTATGCGAGTTATAAAAATCATAAACCAGATGTCTGAATACTAAAATGTGCTAAAGCCTGAGAACATATTTTTTAATGACGTCTGAATGAAGTAAAAGTCAACAGTCTAGAATATTCTTCATATTTATGTGTCTCAGGGACGAGAGGTCGAGAGCGGGGTGAGTTCTCCAACCTCCAGGGCATCTCCACATCCACCAGTGGCCGTATAGTGGTGGCTGATAGTAACAACCAGTGCATCCAGGTGAGTAGCCTTTTACTTATTAGCTCAGTGGTTAAGGTGCTGGATAACTGATCAGAAGGTCCCAGGATCAAACCCCAGCACCACCAAGCTTCCACTGTGGGGCCCTTTAGCAAGACAGTTAAACTCTTAAGATGTATGATGAGACAAAATGTAAATCATTTAATGCTTTGAATTTAAATGAATTAAGGGATGGATGGAGTGGTGGATGGACAAATTAATAGACAGATTGAGGGACGGATTGGTTGAGGGATGGATGGATTAAGTGATTGACAGGGTCCCGCAAATCCCCACCTATCAATCAATAATAACTTAACAATTAACAACCACTAGATGGGGCTATTACATGCTTATTACAAAACTTTAATGCATGCACTCCTATATGCTTGTCGCTGTAAGTGACCACCCTGAGAGCATGGCCAGTTTTTCCCGCTTCCTGAGAGCACTCAACTTTCCTTGGCTCACAGAGACAGGCAGCTGTGTCATCAGAAACCAAATTGGCATTCACTATAGGATGGGGCAATCACTGGGGAGTAATTGTAGAGTGGGTTTAGACTTTCTTTGGTTGTCGATGCTCTGCAGGTGTTCTCTAACGATGGTCAGTTCAAGCTGCGCTTCGGGGTCAGAGGTCGTTCGCCAGGGCAGCTGCAGCGTCCCACCGGTGTGACAGTGGACGTGAATGGGGACATCATCGTAGCAGACTATGACAACCGATGGATCACGATATTCTCTTCAGATGGAAAGTTTAAAGTGAGAGATGAAAGCATTTGCATATTTGTCAATATCTGTCCCAAAATTCATTTTAATAAAGTAATTTATCTGTTTCTTGGTTTTGCTTTAGAGTAAAATTGGAGCAGGGAAGCTGATGGGACCCAAAGGAGTAGCAGTGGACAAAAATGGACATATCATAGCTGCAGACAACAAAGCCTGCTGCGTTTTTATCTTTCAGTCCAACGGCAAACTGGTGACCAAATTTGGAGCCAAAGGAACATTAGACAGGCAGTTTTCAGGTACATCAGCAATTTAGGACAAAAAAAATAAAAAAAAACCTTAAGATATATGCGCCCTTGATCATCACATTCATGTAAGATGGTGATTTGGGTCCCCCTAAAAGTTCCACTCTTCTTGGAAGGCTTTGCAGTAGATTTTATTCAGGATTTGAGCACTGGGGCAGTGGTGGCTTAATCAGTTAAGGCTCTGGGTTACTAACTGGAAGGTCAGGGGTTCAAGCACCAACACCACCAAGTTAGTGAGCCCTTAAACAAGGACCCCTTACTGTCTGCTCCAGGGGCACTGTATCCTGGCTGACCCAGTGCTCTGAGCCCAGTTCATTATTGAAAGGTGTTCAGTGGGGTCAGGGGTAGCTCGGTGGTTAAGGCATTGGACTACGGATCAGAAGATCCCAGGTTCAAACCCATGACCTTCAAGTTGCCACTGTTGGACCCTTGAGCAAGGCCCTTAACGCTCAACTGCTCAGATGTACAGTATAATGAGGTAAAAATACAAGTCGCTCTGTATGAGGGCATCTGCCAAATGCCTAAATGTAGGCATGTTTGGTTCAGGCCAAAGGGATTTGTAAGTTTGAGAGCATGCAAAGACAGCATGCTTAACTTTATATTAAAAGTTTGACCAAGAACCACATATGATGGTGAGGGGTGCACATACTTTTGGGCAAATCAAGTATGAAAAATGTTTCAATCAGTATACATGAAATTGCTACATATTAACTCTTACTTATGTTTATTCCAGATAAAATTACCGCAACCACCCCAACGGAGCCAAAGCTCAGTAAATCAGGCCCCGCCTTCAGTAAGTTTCATGTATAGTACACACCCTGTATATCAGCTAATCTGATGGGTATAATACATTACATGTATAAAAAAAAAATCTTGCTTATTTTCCGCCATATATTATTCTGATTTTCTATCTTTCTCGCTCCTGAAATTCAGGTCCCCATTTCGTGGCTGTGAACAACAAGAACGAAATAGTAGTCACAGACTTCCATAATCACTCCGTTAAGGTACACTACGTCTTCTATGGACGTTGCTTTTGATTTTTGCTTTGCTTATTCATTGTCATCATCTCCCCGGTTATTCTATCATGTATTTGATTGTCATTAATATTAGCACAAAGAGCATGAATGTCAGCACTAAATAAATGATGTGCATATTCATATCAGTAATACAGTGGTCGCTAAAAGTATCAAGATGACATGCCACATGTAACAGTTCTGACAGAGTATTTTAATTGGACGAGAGGCATTCCACGAGCGGTGGTAACAGACCATAACAGTACGCGGTTTGCGAGTGTTCCGCAAGACGAGCAAAGATTTGTAATAAATTTTGACTTGAAAAAAACGAACAAGTCTTGGTTTACGAGTACCGAGTATCATGTATCACGCGTGCGCTTCTTGTTTTGACGCCGAGCGTC
>JAOVVB010000050.1:25996723-26009298 GCA_028570985.1 Heterobranchus longifilis | reverse complement strand
GCCTTTCTTTCACAGATCAGTCCTGCTACTCTTCTCCACCTATGCCACCCTTCCTGCTCCCTCATCTTCACTTCTCTACCATACTTCCCTTTACTTTGGAAAGTTGACCCTCTACGCCTTGTTGCCAACTGTGCCAACTGAGAAGGAACCGTCTACTACTAGTTAAGCTATTGTGGATGGCATCGTTCTGCTGGACAGAATTTTAAAAAGAGTATATTTTAATATACTCCGTCGACCCGCATCTTAAGTATGCATCCCAAAAATCTTAAAAATTATAATTTTTTTCCAATTGTACTCAAAACTTACTATACTTTTCCTGTATAGATGCGTAAAGTAAGAACTAAATCAAAGAAACAGAATTGTATAATTTCAAGACTGAAACCATGCATTAAAAAAAAAAAAAAAAAACTCAATAAGACTTTAACTTGTGCTAGGATCATGTTATAAGAACTGTTGGATCCAGAATAGATGAAAAGAAAAGAATATATTCATGTATTACCAGATTTTTATCTGTCCCCGGTTTATACACAGATAGTGCGTGTTTCAGGGTTATGAGGACATAAGCAGTCAAGGGCACGTCATCTTCAGCGTGTCCAACTCCACCCTGAGAATACAGATATTAATAACATTTCTTAATTATCATACAGAATAATGTATGGCGGATGTTAATGGTTTTACTCTCTGCGCTGCTCGTACAGTACCTTCATTCCTCTGTCATAGAGAGGATTCGGGTCGACCCATGATCCATCAGCTTTCTGTTTGGATATCAGATAGGATATGGCTTCCAGAATGTAGGACTCTTGAACTTGAATTATGTCCCGTGATCTTGTCAGTTCCTTGGCAATGAACGCAGTCAACCTGAAGGGATAATCAGAGACGGGTTTGAACACGCCGTCATATGGCATAGAACAAATCGTAAAGGTGAGACCATTTTTTCATCTCAGTAACTGATAAAAAAAATAAAAAAATCACCAAATACTGCTGGGTGTTTTCAGAAAAGCCCCGTATGATCCATCGTTCTTCTTGTACATAAGGACCCGGGTGTAACCTGTAAAGCACGCATTCATTTGTGACATAGAGATATATACAGTAATATTAAGAATCGAACAGATCTAAATAGGAAATGCATTATTATTTCTTCCTTTCGTGATGAATTTCTTATGCATCAGTACTGGGATCCTGCAGGATGCTACAACAGGAGCAAAAATATCTTGGAAGCAGAAAGTTCCTAATTTCCTTTCAGGCACTTGTGAGCGAGTGAATTTAAATTATGCTATATATTTTTTGGAATTAGTACCAACTAAGTGGTTAGCGCTGTCGCCTTGCACCTCCAGGTCCTGGGTTCAACTCCAGGTTCCGGGTTCAAATGTACTGTACAGTACAGTATCCTATGACAGCCAATCCCCATCTCGCAGTCTTGTTTATTAGATCAATGGAGTTTGCATGTTGTCCCCACGCTTGGTGGGTTTCCTCGCACAGTCCAAAGACATGCAAATTAGGCTAATTGGAGTCCCGAAATTGCCCGTAGTGTATGAATGAGTGTGTTTATGTGTGTGCCCTGCGATGGATTGGCACTCCATCCAGGGCATACCCCGCCTTGTGCCCTAAGTCTCCTGGGATAGGCTCCAGGCCCCCTGCGACCCTGAATACAGGATTAAGCAGTAAAGGCGATGATTAAGTGAGTACCAACGAAATTGTTTAGTAAACATTCCCACAAAGTACAGTATATAAACAAAATATAAATAATCATTAGCTCATAGGAATAAAAATTCCCATGCCCATCTCGAGTTGCTTATACAGTAGCTACCTTTGTTACAAGCATAAGATTTTTTCGTCAGATCGGATTGGCGTGCCATGAAGGTTCATATTCAAACTTTCAAGTGACTTTTATCTCATGAACACATTTGCCCTTTGAAATGGCAGAAATACGCAAATCATCTGAATTTAAACACGTCATATTTGTTCAACAAAAAAAATGGATACAATTTTAGCAAAAATATGCTTGGAATGTTGCTCTGGAGGAGGGAAGAAACCTCACTTTTGCTGTTTTAGCAACTATTGCTAGCACTATTATGAAATCCCGGTGTTGCTGATGGCAGTGCTGTATACACGTGCAGAAGCAAAAAGACGGATGAATTCTGATCTGATCTGCCCGCTCTCATTTAAGTCTGTCTCATTCACAGCACATGTCCATATATCCGATGCCGGACCACATACAAAACTTCAACAGTTATCAACTTGAGTGATGTAGCTGAGGTCGAGGAACTGACAGAGTCACAATTCTCCCCTGTAGGTTCTATCACTTAATATTTTTGGAAGCACACATGGAAAGATATTGTCCCTGACACTGTCACATCATCACGAGCAGCTCTTATGATTGACTGAACTGTTCCACTGAAATGCAGGTATCAGACACTCACCCGCTTGGATCATGGTTTGAGCCTCCTTTCGGCGCTCGTCCTTCAGGGAGAACCATTGGTTGGTGGCACCCAAATATGTCATGGCGTGAATGGCGGGAGACATCCTCATCATGGTCTGTTCTGCACAGCCAGTAGGCAGCTTGATCAACTTGTTCACTCCATCAAGGTTTAGACAGTTATCAACGGATTCTCCCATCACACCACCTAGAAACAGAACACACACACACACACACACACACACATCTTTTTATCTATTATCCATTGCTCTACCTGTATATCTGTCCATCCTTAATTTTTTATTCATCTCTGTCTGTCTATATGTTCATCTGTCTGCACTTTCTCCTTCAAGGCTAATTAGGAGTAGACACATCTGTAGGACTGCAATGGGTTAATGCAGGCGTTACCTCTAAAACTCATACGTGTGATTGATTCCTGACCGGGGACCTCGTCCTCAGGGGCGAGGATGTCAAATTCTATTTTTTTCCCATCTGCACACAACAATAAAATTAATTAACAACCGTTATGTAACTCAGTGTAACAGTATAACACAGTCTTGCAGCATTTCCGTCTTACTCTTTGCGTCAATGTTATACTCCATTTCTAGATGGACTAACTCCCCCTCTCCCTGTAAACAGAAATCAAAAGCAGCATTAACTTCTGAGGTCCTGAAGATGAAATGTGTATCTGAAGCTTGTTTATTAGATCAATAGAGATTGAGTGTAAAGTTTGTCAGACATGACAGTACAGTACCACCACTTTGAGCTCTTTTTGTATCTTATCGTGGATGTTGCTGGAGACGTAAGCCTCAATGGTTATAGGGACGTTCCCGATGATCAGCGGCACCACGGAGAAATTCACGGCCGTGGCAGACTGAGGCTCCACGGTCACCTGCTGCACCACATCTCCTGTACCTGCACAGCACAACCCCGGCACCTTCTCCAGCTTCACTGTCACCTGAGACAAAGTGACGGCTGACAGGTGAGCGATTAAATACTGTGTATGCTCACTAAAGGAAGTGAATAGAATTTTTTATCTGATGCAGAGCTGCAGTACGACTGTACGTATATATTTTTTTAAACCATATTTTATTTATTTTATTTTATCGTATTTTATTTTTGTATAAACATTTATGGTCACACTAGACGGAATTGAAGATCAAACTTTCATCATTAAGTTTTTAATTAATAACTGCTTGGCTCATTTATTATTATTATTATTATTATTATTATTATTAATAATAATAATAATAATAATAATAATAATAATAATAGTAGTAGTTCTGTTTTTAGAGAAAAAAAAACCAATGTTTTATTATGGCCTTGACTTGGCCAATTCCTATTTCTGATGTTTAAAAAAAAAAAAATTATTTTTAGAATTTCATTGGATTTTAGAATAATTCAAATATGTAATTATGCCTAACATTTGTAATTATTTAAAAATATTAAATAATAACTCTCATTTCGAGATAAAAAGGAGTCATATAACCTTATTTTGAAACAAACTTATTATGAAATAATAAGACAATGTCATTGTGAAAATGAGTACAATGAAATATTATTGTATAATAATTTCACTATTAATTATTATTTGATACATTAAACAGCAGATTGCATAGATCTCTTCTCAAATCTTCTTCTGCTCGAGGGTGAACATTACCTGTAGCTTCTGTTGCTTGTAGTTGAACACGATGGCTTTCACCTCGAGCTGCTCGTTCCTTTTTACTGAATACGGCAGTTTAACAGATATGAAAAAGTCCTGGAAGACCTTCAGTGGCTGTGGGTCTGCTATGCAAAATCCTGAGGTGACGTAATTACAGCAGAAATTTTAACTATAATTTTAACTATAGTATAATAAAATGATAACTTTGGAAAAGTTGTAGCACTTTACCTTTTGTTGGAGAAATCGACACAGCTTGGACCTCCCATGTGGTTATGGAGTCAGGAACAGCTTCAATTTTCCTGAAAATGTCAAAATCATACACGTATTGTTTTGCTGGAGAAATGCACTTAGTCTAGGGTTTATTTTTTCCCATGGCCCTGAAGTACAAAACTCAAACACATTTCTCAAAAACACAAAAACACTTCACAAAACACCAACACATTTCTTGTAACACAAAAGAACATAATTTTTTTTTTAAAAACACAGGCTGGTTCTGTCCAATCAAAAACAAGACAAAACAAACTTGGTTGTGTATTATGAAATGAGTTCGTGTTTTTGGAATATTTTTGTGTCTTTTGTGAAATGGTTTGTGTTTTTGTTTGTGAAATGATTTAATGTTTTGTAAAATGTTGAGTTTTTTTGTGAATGTTTTTTGTGTTTTGTAATATATTTCGTGTTTTGTGCAAAGCTTTGCTTTTTTTGGGGGGAAATTTTAGGTGTTTGTGTTTTGGGGGAAAAAAATTGTGTTTCAGGATATGGTTTTTGTGTTTTGTGCAATGTCATTGAGTTCTGTGAAATTGTTTACTTCAGGGTCACTGTAGGTACAAAATCAGTATGAATTATTCTACAAACATGATAAGCCCTCATTTTTGTCTCTGATTTGGGAGGTACGGTACCTGGCGTTGCCCGAGGCATCTGCGTCTAAAATATGCCACATCCATGACTGGGGAAAGACACTGCGCAGGTAAACAGGTACTTCATCGATCTCATTGTCTGCTATTCCACTGCTTAATGCTTCATGAAAAGAAGAAGAGGGAAAGAAACCCAGGTGTCCTTCAATATCTCAAAATCATTTGGAAATGGCATCAGATATCAGATATCTTAAATTCAATTCAATTCCATTTAAATAGTGCTTTTAATAATATCATTGCCACAAAGCTGATTTCCAGAATCAAAAGAAAATTAGGCAAATGAGCATGAAATTAATAATAATAATAATAATAATAATAATAATAATCTATTTTTTAGTTAATTAATAAAAAATAAACAGCAAAAAGAAAATGTTCAGAATTGATTTTTCAAATTTTAAAACAAATCGAATGAATTGACAGTATAATGTGTCCAAAAACTAAATAACCTCTTAATACTGTTCTTTACTTTATTCGAATTTTATGACAATTGTTAAAAATTGCTGATGCAAAAATATATGAAAATTGTACTTCTTCCTAAGCCGCTTCTCATTTTGTTTATAATGTCCTTCTTCTTTTTAGCCGTTGCAGCCTCGCAGCATTTTTTGAAAGCTTCCTGGCAGCTCCGTGGCTGATGCTTTATGTACTTCAGCCGGTCAGCACACGGCTGTAACGTCAGGCCTTTCATCCTTCCGTCTTGACAGCATTTCCTGTCTAGATGCTTGTAACTGTTAACTAAAAATAAAAGATATAACAAAAACGCTTAATTAAATGATTTGCAATGTAAACAGTTTAATGTGTTCTGCACAAGGGGCGTTCAAGTCAAACTGGGACTTGATGAAATTTCTCATTAATGAAGGCGTAAAACTGATTTACAGAAACATGTGAATGGTACAAACGTTGTTAAAGCTTTTACTTACCGAGTGCATTAAGGTCTCTTTTGTGTCTTTGACGATCTTTGTAGCATGTATGGCCTAATTAGGACAGGAGATAAAAGATGTATTAATACACATTAATGCCCATACCTGCACAGATTGAGTTTATGCTCTTTTTTTTTTTCTTTCTTTTTTTTTTAAATATAAGTGAACTTCTTACTTTTGAAATTAAATGGTGCTGAAACACAGTTACAGATGAACGTGAGCCCTGCGGCTTCCAGGACGGACTTGGAATTTTCCCCTCCTCCTACAGAGCAGGCCAGATCATACGAGTTCATGTACTCGAACATCTGCAGGAAGGTCAGTGTCAGTGGATTTTATTCTTTAATTACTTTATGAGCTAAGCATGTTGTTAGGCCGTACCTTTTGAGGACTCAGTTTGCCTTTTTTATTGAGGACGTACACAGCTGAATCCACTGCACTCAGAGCCACCTTACTGTCCAAATCAGTCCTGACTGACACCTGAACAGTCCGCCCAGGTTTCAGTTCACTGAAAGGAACTATTTCTACCTGAAAATGATAACAAACAAGCATTACACTCCTGTATAGTGTATAGTGTGTGTATATACCGTACACTGCTCAAAAAAATGAAGGGAACACTTAGTCCTGGTTTGACTTGAACCTTACATACATACATAATTTATATATAATTATATATATATACAGTATATACAAAGAAAAGAAGGATCAAGTTGTTGTTAGGAGCGTCTTCTTAAATTAATCTGTGTACCACATGAGCAAGTCCGTGACAGCCAGAAGTATTGTTGGTTGGTAGGGGATGTATTTTACTCACTGAAATACAACTCAATTTATGCATTATAGTTTTTTCTTATATTTTTTATTAATATTCTGTCTCTATACTTTAAAATAAACCTATGATAAAAATTATAGATATATCATAGACATTTCATTGTAAGTGGGCAAATCGACATGGGATCAAATAATTATTTCCCCCCCCCACTGTATATGCATGTGTATAGTATACTATATATACAATATATCATGTATAAGTACAGATATTTATACAGATGTACTGTATATTATGTACATATAAATCTAGTTCATCTAGTTCAACTACATCTTGATATATAAGCATCAATTAAAGTGTAAAAGTGTATCTTGATATGACTGTGACAGATTCTCCTACCTTTCCTTGGCACACATCTTTCACATCCACCCACACGGAGTCAGCCACGATATTGCCAGCTTGTGTGTAATAGTAGGCCACCAGGCGGAAGGCGGGCACCATGTCCACGGAGAAAGGCAGGTTCATGGAGGTCAGACGAGTCCTCTGTACGCGGCCTGCCTTCAGCACTCTGCCCTTACTCACGATCTGGAGCGAGGAAACATCAAACACCGTACAGTACACTGCTGACACAGAAGTATGGTAAATGAGGAATAAAGAACAACTGGGTATCCTGTTGGAAGAACATAATCTGTTAAAGGTGCTATTTATTTGGTTTCCATTAACCATTTGTTACATTAAGTTTATGTTATTATTAAACATGTGACAAGGCAGTGTAAACAAATCCTAAAATATAAGATTATTATTATTATTATTATTATTATTACCACTATATCAGATAATCATTATTTTCTTTCCCAAGGAATTTTACTATTTTATGCTGATATGGAAATATAACAGTAATCACTACTATTAATGATGATGATGATAAAAATGACATGACAATTACACATTACTATACGTAACTTACACTTCTCTTCTTCTTCTTCTTGCTATTACATACTACTAATACTACTGTACTACTACTACTACTACTACTACTACTACTACTACTAATAATAATAATAATAATAATGAGGATGAGGATGATGGCAATGATAACAACAACTATATGTGATGGTAATAATAATAATAATAATAATAATAATAATAATAATAATATGTGTCAATTAGACTTTTTTAAGTATTTTAATTAGACTATTTTATTTATTTGTTTGCTTATTTGTTTTGTTTATGGAAAACATGCAGCAGATTGAGTCTTTGCACAACTTTCAGCATTTGGTTGGGAATGCTGTTCCTGATCTTTACTGCCCCCTGCTGTCTGTAAGAAAGAACTCTATTTCACAACCTTTCCTGTTCTGATCTCACACCTTGATGTAGATCTTGATAAATCCACTCAAAACCCTCAGAGGCTTTAGAACCTTATAAACACCATAGGGTATTTACCAGGTAATAGATATGCGAGGGTCCTGCAGCTCCTGATGTCGTGATGTCCCTGAATGTGACTTCCAGGCTTTGCCCAGGGTTAAGGATCTGATGCGGCACCTCCACACTCAGGTAACTGCCATCCGTTTCAGCGATTGCTGTGGAGGTTATTTTGGCATCACTGATGATTTCTTTATCGTCTCCCTGGGCTTGGACCTGTTAAACACGTGAAAACTGCTTGGTGATGCATTAATGTGTTAGATGTAAGAAAAAACACATTAATACATGTAATTATATTTAATAAAATTTAGATTTTTCAAGAATGGCAAATTATGCAAGAGTTGAAGTGAAGCTTTGTTACTGTTACCGTTATAGACATTTGCTTAGCCCCCTTTTGGACTGGAAACGTGATGGCTATGTTTCCATTGTTATCTCCAGTGCTTTCCCTAATCCGAGAAATTCCATCTGTAGTAACAACCGCCTTTATATACAAATTAGGGATTCTCGTGCCATCTGGGAAGCTGGTGGTGCCCTAGAGTATAGCAGAGAGGTGTGATTCACAAGTCAAATTCAATTTCATATCAATAAATTGCATGATTTTTACAAACAATTAATTATTTATATAAAACAAAAACATATGGTACTTTTTAGCATTATGTAGTTACATTTATTGTTGTGTTGATATATCTACATAAAAAGTTCTATTGATATTGTTTTCGTTATAACTGCTACAGTATAAACAGTTGGTCCCATCACTTTTTTTTTTTCTTCTCTCATACAGTTAATAAGCAAAAGGCATTCAACATGCAATTTTACCAAGAGGCCACAATGAAACCTTTATTTCTTTCTATATATAAATGATACACAAACAATAAAAATGGGAACAAATGTTTTACTGTAACAGGCTAAAAAGTCCCTAAAGATATGGTTAAAAAATTGGATGTTTATGTAACAACCTCAGCAGCAACCTCATTTCCCATCTCATCTGTTCCAACCTCTCAGCATTCAGCATCAACAGTATACAGTACTAATCACCTTCCTGATCATCTGTCATCATCTGCACCTGTTTCTCACTGGTTCATGCCTTAAGTTAGATGCTTTTTATGCACTGTGTGGCTTAACAAACAAACATTTCTCTGAAACTGCTCAGGGACAGGGACTGGACTAAAAACAAGAGCCAAAAATTAAAAATTAAAAAGTCCTTCAGGAAGCCTGGAGAACTATTCCTCAAGACTAAATAAACATTTCAAGAAAGACTGGCTCTCTGCAAGCAAATATGAAGAAATGAGGGGGGGCGGGGGGTACTGTACAGTACTGTAGTTTCTTACAGAAAACTTCACAATATGGTGGGATTCATGTACATAAAAGCTAACACTTTTAGGGTTAGAGTCCTGTCCAATCAGAACTGGAGTCGTCAACAATTCTGTAGTATTAATGTCCTTAAATATTTTTTTAGAAAGTATCATGTTACCTTTATCATTTAGTATCGCTTGTGAAGCGAATAACTACTATTATTATTATTTCACAGGCTTATTATTTTTCTTTTTTTCTTCTTCTTCCGTACAAAAGTTAGGCACGTAACTAGTCCCATACGGTAGTCGAAAGGGGTGTCAAAAAAGAGGTGTCAAATCATGCGGCTTATTCGGGAATGGGGTGCTATGACTTTTGTAAGGGTTGGCCCATAGACTTAACATTGAGACCAACTTTGACGGATTCTAGCGCAGAGCAAGAATTTTGTAGAAACCTCAAATTCACCACATTTGAAGAGGCTTGCAGGCTGTCAGAACATATCCCACAAGAGGGCGCAAGAGGTGCCCAACGTTGCCATAGAGACACGGGGGCGGGGTCATTTAACTCAGGCAACCAATCAGTATTTCGTGTTTATCATGGTGCTAATAAGCCACATCCCCTAGCAACATCACTAGCATACTGTTAACATGATGCTAACATGATTAGCATGTTGCTAGCATGATTAGCATGTTGCTAGCAACATCATTAGCATGTAGCTAACGTGATGCTAGCATAGGTAGCATGTTGCTAGGATGATGCTGACATGATTAGCATGTTGCTAACATAATGCTAGCTATATTAGCATGTTGCTAGCAACATCATTAGAATGTAGCTAACGTGATGCTAGCATAAGTAGCATGTTGCTAGCATGTCTCCAATATTTTTTTCCACGGCGAGCACTAGAAAATGTGCCTCTCTAGTGTTATATTGATTATTAGTACTTTGGCGTGTAACTAATCATTATTATTATTTGTAGTCAGCCATGATACAGCAACCTCTGGAGCAGATGGGGTTAAAGACCTTGCTTAAGGGCCCAACAAGAGCAACCTGGCGGAGCTGGGGTTCAAACTGCCGACTTTCCGATCAATAACTCAGTGCATTAGCTCTCTAAGCTACCTTTATCTCTATATTTTACCTATATCTCATTATCTTGCTTGCCCTAGTACCGTATCTTTATTTGCATACAGTAGCACTTCTCTGTGATGGCATGTGCTGTACAGTAGCTTGTTTTTCAACACACACCAGAATAGAGAACACGCCCCCAGGAGTGAAATACTGCTTTGTCCTTGACAAATCAATGACATACGGAGAGGTCACAATCTTCAGCGATGAGCTCTCTGCCTCCTCTACATCTCCACCTGAATATGTCAGACACACACACACACACACACACACACACACACACAAAGCACACAGCAAGATTTAGATACATTTAGATTTAGTATTAGCAAGATACCACAACAGTAGACCGTAAGTAGGATTAATCCTCTCACTGTGTGAGACTCACTTGCTTTTTCCAGAACAGTAGCAGCGATGTGCAGGTACATGTTTGTGAGGTGCTCTAGGTCCTGTCTGGCTGCTGCAAACCGTAACTCTCTAGTCTGGACCATGACGTCTGCACGGCCATCCTCGACCTAAATGACAATGACATATAGTGTGGAATCATTAGCGGAGCCATCTCCTGATGTGCTAACTGATGCCAAGTGTATACACTGAAAAACCCTTAATTTAAGGGAAATTTACCTTAAAAGATAGTTTAACATGCTATGATTAACAAAAAATATAAAAATAATAATAATAATAATAATAATATTATTATTATTATTATTAGTAGTAGTAGTAGTAGTAGTAGTATACCTTGTTCATATTCACCTTGCGTGTCAATAGAATTGTATAGATAGGGTGTATTAAAATTTAAATATTATATATATTATTAATATATGGATAGTTTAATTTCATATTTATTTTTTTTAATGAAAAAAACAAACAAACAAAAAAAGTTA
The DNA here is from genome assembly GCA_028570985.1 of Heterobranchus longifilis. Taxonomy (NCBI): domain Eukaryota; kingdom Metazoa; phylum Chordata; class Actinopteri; order Siluriformes; family Clariidae; genus Heterobranchus; species Heterobranchus longifilis. The sequence goes on along the minus strand of JAOVVB010000050.1, from coordinate 25,997,913 downwards.
GTTGTCCTAAATTGATACATTTTGTGTGCATTAATCCTAATGTGGTATATCTTTGGTATATGCTAACTTTATGTGTGTAATAAATATAGTAAAGTGCAAGAGGTGTTTAAGTTAAACCAAGCCTTATTAATTCAACATTTACTGAAGATTTCAAGCATAGAAGACAGGTGATGAGACTCCAAGCCGCAGTAAAACATTTGAATAGGTCAAGAAGGCCGTATGTCCTTGAATGACGATCCCGGCTGAGGTGGCTCGGAGCCCAGTGCAGTCGTTCCCTTTTACATTAAAGGGACAAATTACATTAAATTCCTGGGAGGTCAGTGTTTTAGATTTGAAGCCAGCATCTGGCCAGCTCCAGCCATGAAAACGTTCTACTTTGATAGTATTCAAGCACTAGTGAAACACTGCTATAAGTGCATTAGTGTAACAGGGGATTATATAGAGAAATAAAGTGATTTTTCCCCCCTCACAATTGTGTTCTGTTATTCTGCACTATCAAAAGTCCCGATTTAACTTGAACACACCTTGTAAAATTTGCTTCATGCATTGTAAATTACTGTACTTACTGCAATCTGTTTTTCTATGCCAGGAAGATATGTATTTTCTCCTTTTCCGTCAATCAGTCCAAATCTCACATATGCTACCCCATTAACACCCTTCCCATAGGTGTATCTGAGAACATCAGACACCAGCATTGAGAATACAGGACACAATGAAATAATATATATATATATATATTTTTTTTATAAGCACAGGATGCAACATACAATACCTGGCTGAGATGCTGAAGGAAAAATCATCTTTGAATATAGAGATGTAATGTTCAACAGCCTCGATCTTTACCTCAAACGAGGGCAGGACTGAAAACAATGTTAGAAAATATTATGGTTATTATAGATAAAGATGTCATTGACATGTAGGGAAATAAATTTGGATAGATAGATAGATAGATAGATAGATAGATAAAAAAAGTTTTATTTTTTATTATGTAATCACTAGATTCAGAGTTAAAATTAATTATTGTAGTTTTTAAACCATTTCCATGACTTTTGCATTTTATAAACAGCCCAAATTAAAAAGTGTTTCACCATCACTAGGTAAAAAAAGGGATTTTCAGGTAAGTTCATAACACACCATTTTTCACAACACTTAATGCTTCTTATCTCCCGATCCATGCTTAGTTTTTTTGT
>JAOVVB010000050.1:25976901-25996623 GCA_028570985.1 Heterobranchus longifilis | reverse complement strand
TATATATTTTTTTTTTTTTTTTTTTAGATTAAAAGAAACACATTTGTTAAATGCAATTTTATGCCCTTTTACTGCATGTAGTGTCTGTAACTCTCTAAATTGAAATCCTTCAGTGATCTCAATTGTTATTCAGATGAAACTAATGAAATTTAGATTTCACATGAAGAGACATAAACCTTATAATAATTAAATTATTATAGAAAATAATTCTTAATTATGCACGGAATGCTTTAATAGATGTTTGCACCAATTTTAGTATCAATACTTATAAATAAATATAATTAATTTGCGTTTAAAATTATTTTCGTTTGAAGCCTTTATAGTATAACGCTGTATGGCCATTTTTGGGGCACGTATAAAATCATGAAATTTTTTTAGGGTAGCTTTTTCACTTCCATGTTGCATAAACTTCAGAAGTAGCTTCTTTGGCACACACATTTTCTGTATTATATGTATAACATAAACAAATTAATTAAATCAGCACCAATACTGTGTTTTGGCCGATATGTACTGCATGTGTTTTTACATTCACAGGAATTTCTTCTTCTTATTGTAATGTTGGTCACCAGTTTCTTGTTGCATAATATTTTGGCTGGGTTTCCAACAGCGCTGAAGCCGTAAACAGCTTTCACACAGATTTTATAAAGCCCTAAGGCTCCTATTTTCACTTTCGATTTTCAACAGCCTTTAAAAAAGGGATGGATTTTTAAACAGCAATGAAAACATCCAGCAAACTGGGAATTTTGCTCACTACCATCAGGCATCTAGAAACAAAAGCCCAGAGAATATTGTCAGTGTGCCACGTTCTTAACACTTACCATATTCTCGAACCTCAAACTCCACTGAAGTTTTAGACTGCGGAAAGTTATCAAAGTATGCTGTGATTTTCCAGTGACCTGCCCTAAAAAAAATAAATAAATAAATAAATAAAAATAAATAAATAAATCTGTTCCACACAGTCAGATTACTTTTAACGCACAGACCCAGATAATTTTGTCTTCTAAAAAAAAATCACATTATCACTATCATGAACTGGTGACAAGATCAAGGGCAGTGAAGGGTTAACGTTGAGGACCAAAATCCAGCATGTTTAATTTGATCCCACAGAAAAGCCAATGCTGAAAGTTCAAGGTGTTGACTTGACCTTCAAATTCTCCAGATCTCAGTGGGATGTGCTGGTTGGCCCAAGGATGCATATGTACATATAATTATATATAATTTCCTTAACAAAACTATTGCATTACATACAATTTGCCTTTGTCCAACTATTGCCTTTGGGCTTTTTACATGAAAATTGTGCCCTGGTCTAAATATTTGTCGACCTGACTGTATACAGTATATCCACTGACTGTACTGTATATAGACAGTGAAGTTTAAACATCGATCTACATGTTGATTAGTGACATGGTGTGTCTAGCTCAACGTGTGTGTTTTGCTGTCACTGTTTTAGCCAGATATCTTTTAAAGTTAATCTTTAACTTACAATCCCACGTCTGGAATAGTGAACGTCCTCTGCAGGATTTGGTTAGAAGGCAGGGTGTGACTGTAGACCAGCATGTCTTTGGAATTCTATAAAGAATTTACAGTCAGCTTATGTTTCATTCTTATTATCGTGAAAATACATAACAAGATACTTACAAAAATCTGGACATTGATTAGTTCGTTTATGGGAAGTAAGTAATTATCTAGAGTGAAGATTCGATATTTCACTGAAACAAACAAACGAACAAACAAGCAGTGATTAATAAAGTGGACTGTTCTGCAAATTCCTGTTGCAATAATAATATCTGATTTCCTACCATGTTTTCCTGGGCTGTAGATTGTTTTGTCAGTTTGGATGAAAATATAACCCTTTCTGGTTGACACACTGATATGGACCATTTTTGTTCCGTTAAACACATCACTGCTTTTAGCAATCAAAAGGACATGTGGGTCATTATTGCTTTTGAGTGCAGCAAACCTTACAGGATCAATCTGAAAAGGGAAAAATCTTATTTAATATAAGGAAGAAACCACAATGAGATTAGTGTTCTAGGAAAATAATCAGCATTGGACTAAATGATATGTATTACACCAGCACATCCATGTTGTGTAAGAACAAATACAGTATTCATTATAAATGGACAACTAACATGCGGGGGGAATGAAAGCATTAATCAGGGAAGCAGCCAAGAGGCCCATGGTACTGTAACTCTAGAGGAGCTGCAGAGATCTACAGCTCAGGTGGGAGAATCTGTCCACAGGGCAACTATTAGTGTTTTGCACGCCAAAAAAGTTTAATTTTGTTCTCATCTGATCAGAGCACCTTCTTCCACATTTGCTGGGATTTGCTGAGATTAAATTATACACAGGTGGACTCTATTTACGAATTAAGTGACTTCTGAAGACAATTGGTTCCACTGGATTTTAGTGTAAAGGGGACTGAATCAAATGCATGTCACACTTCAGATTTTTATTCGTAAAGAACTTGTTTTAACCGGTTCTCATTTTCCCTATGTTTCACAATTATGCACACTTTCTGTTGATCTATCATATACAATCTCAATAAAATGCATTTAGTATTTTTTGGTTGTAATGTGACAAAATGTGGAAAAGTTCACGGGGTATGAATACTTTTGCAAAGCACTGTACTCTGAAATAATATTTTTTTTTTTTAAAGCCTAGACAATGTTTGTCCATTTATAACCAACAAAAACACTTACAACTTGATTTTATAGAACAAAAATGCGGTTTATCATTTTATATAGGGTTAGGGTTAGGGTATAATACAATGTATTATATTAAACAATTAGATTTAATACATTTAACAGTGCTGTTGAGAAATACTGTATATCTACTATATATTATATGCAATATGTTTGTAGACCATCATTCTAGACCATGTAAAACGAAAAAGCAACAATTATGCGGACTTGCCTGAAGTGTCACTACGGCTTGATATTGATTATCTTCATTTAAGGTTACAGTTCTTGCTTCAGATAAAATTTCTCGTCCTTGAGGATCTCTGATAAACAGAGTTACGCTGGCACTTTCAGTGGCTCCATGCAGCTGCACGCTCACGGTCTCCTCCACCCCCAAGTGAACGATGTTCGGGGCAGTGATGAGACATCTGGTGCACAAAAAATCAAGCTGCGACATTATTTTCATGCAAAGCTCCATTTTTTCATTTAATGATGATGAGGATGTGCATTGCTGTGATTTAAAAAAGAAAAAGTACTTACATTGGTTTCTCTGCCTCCACTGCAATATGAAGAAAAGCCACACAAACTAGAAGAAAGATCATTTTTGCAGTGCAAAGTTATGCTCATCAGTCATTACACCATCCAGATAATCCTTCCGGAGAGAGCTCTTTTAGGAACTCTCCACTGCTTTGACCAAATACGCGTTTATTAACATGGCACCTTTTTTTTTTTTTCTCTTTTTCGAATGAAATCACATGACTTCCCAGAATCTTTCCTGGGTTTTTGCCAGGGAATGCTATTATTGGGACATAAAAAACACCCATTGAGCAATAGGTTATGGGAAATGTGGTTGGATTGATTTGTTGAATTGGGAAATAAGTGAGTCCAAAGTTTTTTTTTTTTTTTTTTGTTTTTTTTATGGGCAGCTAATAGGTCTAAACTTACAAGGGATGCATTTGCTATTCGTCTGTTAATCTACCTCAGTGGCTATAAAAACAAGTGTGAAATTATTGGGGTTTGGCCTAGAAATTGGGTAAAGCCAAGGGTTTGACTAGCAAAACATTTTCTTTCCTTCACAAGATCATCAGTTGAAAAAATCGAAGTAAATCTATCTATATAAATAAAATAAAAGTTTTGTCTGTACATTGCTCTTTCAATAATATCTTTACGTTTCATGCATTGTAGGACCCAAAACCAGGCTCAGAAAAATATATGTCTGTATATCTGTCCAGAGAGATTTCGTCATCGCATCACGCAAAATTGCCTGGACAGAATTTAATAAAAGTTTGGCAGTTGTTAGGTATTTGTCTGAAATTAAACCTGCACAATAAATGAAATCGAAATGTTGAGTAGAAAGGACGATGAAGGGAAGTCACAGCATCTAGTGCTTTTTGAGTCAATCAATCCAATACTTTATCGTATATAGACCAAATATGCAGAAGACACAGTTACAATGTTAATGCACCTACAAGCCATCAAACTCCTCACAAAGCACAAACAAAAGTGCAACACAGCATGGCTTACTTTAGATAAAAACAAGCAAATAGACTATGAAAACTGACCGTTCAAAAATGAATCGACAGATCAGTATATGTTCATTCATTTTTGCAGGAAGTTTAAAACCGGTTTGTCTCATATGTTTCGAAACCATGACCCTAATAAAAAGAAGTAATGTGAAGCGCCACCGTGAGATAAAACCCGGGTTGTTAGAGCAAACCTATCGACAGCAGTCCGAGGTGAGGGCGTGTCAAATACCCAAACTGAGAGCCCAGTGTTGTATGCTAAAATGTAAACCTATGACCTGTTTAAAAAAAGTTGAATGTTGAATAAATTTTGATGGTGAGAATGCCATAAGTCAAGAGTTTGGTAAGTCAGTAGAATAAGAGTAGTTATAATTAAGTTAATTTAAAATTAGCCTCTTGTTGAGCGTGAGATAAAAAGCAAGGTATGATCATCAATATGAAAAAGGGGAATAACCAGCAAGACGGTCTGAACACAGGAGAGGATGCGTCTCATCTTTAGGAGTAAAGGAATTGTTATAGCTATGATATCATATGTTAATCAGTACTGTACATCCAGTACGGTGCAAAAGACTTATTTTGCTTCCAAAGAGACAGATTTTCTTATATTTTAATGTAGTCTTGAGGAATAGTTCTCCAGGCTTCCTGAACGACTTTTTTGTTCCTCATTTTCAGTCCAGTCCCTGTAATAAGCAGTACTAATTTAAGGTATGAACCAGTGAGAAACAGGTGCAGATGATGACGGATGATCAGGCCGGTGATTAGTACACTGCTGACGCTGAATGCTGAGAACAGACGAGAGGGGAAATGAGGTCGCTGCTGAGGTTGTTACATAGACAGACGATTTTTTAATGGTGTCTTTAGGCGCTTTGCAGCCTGTCAAACTTTCATATCCTAGTCATACTCCTGAATGTTTGTAAATTTCTACATAACAGCTTATTAATCTTATTCCATACTACTTATGCTGTATTATGTGCACCGTAAACATATTTGAAAAAAAGACAATGCTGGTCATGATAAAAGGCACCAGAACATCTTACACATTGTAATAGCTATGCGTTTTTTTTTTTTAATTTTCACCAGATTCACACTGTGCATTTGGAAGACAATAGATTCATTTTATCCCATCATTAGTGGTTAGCACAATTGCCTTGCACCTCCAGGGTCTGGGTTTGATTCCCGCCTCTGTGTGTATGGAGTTCGAATATCGTCCTCATGAATGAGTGTGTGTATGTTTGTGTGCTCTACGATGGATTGGCACCTTAAGTCTCCTGGGATTGGCTTCAGGCGATCCTGTATACAGAATTAAGCGATATGGACGATGAGTGAGTGAGTGAATTTCCATAATAATAAAGCAATTATTTCCATCATATTTTATATTATTTTATACTACTGTACACTGTATGGAATGATACTGTGCCGTAACATACTATATTTATATCTTAGTCTAGGAGTGTGTTTGGATAAAACTAAGGGTACTCTCAAGTTACCCTCGGCAGCCTCAACACATGGTGGAGAATTTAATGAAGATCTGACAGTGTCGGATTTTTGACCCATAAAAGTAGTGGGTTTAGTTGTGTAATGGCATGTTCTTGGATTTTCCCCAAAATTCACACTGTGCATGAGAAAATTCAATTAAAAGACAGTACTGTACTTAGCTCCATCATCTCGGCCCTTATAGTTAAACGATTGATAGAAAAGGAAACGATGGAGTAATGGATTTAGAAGCAGAATGATGGTAGTGGAACGACCTAGTTTTGGAGTGTGACACACTGAAACTAAGTGCATTCCTGTGTTAGTCTTGACCATTCTACCGGACATAACAAATCTGGTGAAGATCTGACATTATGTTTTGTGCAAAAAATGAATATTAATATTTTATTTCATTAAATTAACAGTATGTTAACATTTAGGACAAACAAAGGTAATGGATTTAGTTTCATCCCATCACCTTCCAAAGCTGTAATCGTATCCTCATACACTTTACTATACTTTACTATAATAATATTGCATATTTAAATTTTTGAGTGTGATCGTATAAAACTATGTGCACGGGGGCTTAAAAAAAAAAAAAAAAACATTCTCTAATTTTTCCCAAATTCACACATTAGGAAGATTAATTCAAAGTGCATATTCTCAGATTTTCATTAAATTCACAGTATGTGTGCGAACATTTATGACAAACCCAGTAATGCATATAGTTTTATCCCATCACACAGCAGAGCTGAAACGGAATCCATTAATTTCTATACAATATTGTACTACAGGGTGGGTGAAAATTAACTGGGCAACATTAAATGGCTATAGAAGTTGTAGTATCACTGGAACACCACCCCATTGTGCACCACCCACTTTTGCTCTTACTGTGTGTGTGTGTGTGTGTGTGTGTGTGTGTGTGTGGGTTAGACCAGCATTTTCCAGGATGTTGGCTGGGACGACAAAAACCTCATGAATGAACACAAAGTCCAGATCTCACTCCTTGTGATTTTTTTTTTTTTTACCCTGAAGGGCTACACAAAGGAGGGGAGGAGGTGTACAGGACAAAGCCTCGTATATTAGAGGACTTGGAGACACAGATTCAGAAGGTTCTCAGCAATATCCCAAACAACAACATTCCATCCCTGGCCGTTTGAGGACTGGTTGACGTCACCGGTGCCTTCATTGAATTTTAAATATTTGCTTTCATTTACTTATTTAATAAAGTAATTTGGTAAAGATCTCTGGGTGTCAATATTTTCACCCTAAAAAGTGGTAAGGGGTTAGCCTATGTGTTTTTGGGCAAAAATTGCACAACCTCTGTTTTTTTACCAAATTCTCACAATGTGTTATTAATAACCCAATTCAAACAGTAGTGTGCTTATGTCCATCATGTCAAGCTCCAGAGCTGAAAGCTGAGTCTCTTATTTCATACTACTGTACATTACACTGTATGGTGTATCTCAGTGTGTGTTTGGATAAAACTAAGCGCACTCCCAGGTTATCTTGGCAGATTTAACCCCTTAGGGTGAATTTGATGGAGATCTGAGATTGTAGAATTTTTAACACATAAAAGTGGTAAAGGTATGATACTGTACTGTAATATTCTATACTCCATCTCAGTGTATGGTTTAAACCCCTGACCACTTTTATGGGTCAAAAAGTCGCCATTCTCAGATCTCCACCAAATTCACCCTGTTTAATAAGGCTGCCGAGAATAACCCCGGGAGTGCGCTTAGTTTTATCCAAACACACTCCTACACTGAGATTGACACCCTCAGAGCTTGTGTTTTTTGGTACAAACAAAAAACGGTATGTTCTCTGATTTTTCCCAAATTCACACTGTGCATTAGTAAGTTTAATTCAAACCCAGTGCTGTACTAAGCTCCACCATCTCAAGCTCCACAGCAGAGATCTAGGACATATGGTAAGGCTTGAAAGTAAAGTTAAGAGTTATAGTGACTCTTGCTGCAAAAGTAAGTCTAACTGCACTTGGAAATAAATCAGGATTTTAGGATGCTGCCATAATTCAGACTGAAACACTACCTACAAAGACTGAAAGAGGTTTTCACCCAAGATGGATCACATCATTTGTAATATTTTGGCACAATGTACAGTAGTTAAACGATCAATAGAAAAGGAAACGATGGAGTAATGGATTTAGAAGCTGAATCATGGGAGTGCGATGGGACAAAACAAAGTCCATTCTTGTGTTGGTCTCAACCACACTACTAAACAAAGGAAATTTGATGACTTTTTTTTTTTTACCCCAAATGTAGTAATTTTTGGTTTTGTTTGTTGTGGTGCAAATTTTTTTTAATAAAATTCGATATTCATTAAATTCACAGTGTGTGTTATAAAAGATTTAGGACAAACACAGCAATGCATTTAGTTTCGTTGCATCGCCGAGCTGAAATTTAAACCTCTTACTATTAAAAATACTATAGTATACTTTATTTACTGTATATCTGTGAAACACTACTGTACCTATAGAACCTGAAGGCCTTTTGCACTCAAGTTGACCCATGCCTTTATACACATCATTCATATTTTGGCCCAGCGTCTTTAAATGATAAATGAAGTAATGAATTTAGAAGCTGGGTGATGATGGGAGTGGGATGCCAGATCGATAAACCTATTACAGACGAGGCGTATATTACGAATGGTTTTATACCACTGTTACAGATTTTAATCAGTTTTAAAAAAGGAGTGCTTTCCTAGTTCAATATCAGTAGCAAAGTGAGATCAATAGAATAAATGTATATTAATATCGCATGCTCCAAAGAGCTCCATAACGAGTAAGTCCATGTATTTAAGTGTGGAAAAAGAGTGATATCTGTAATGTATCAAACAGCATTTAAAGTAAATAGACCCGGGCAAAGTTACCGAAAGGAACACACTTTAATTTTTTTTTTGTTTTATAGAACAAATACAGTGTTCGTAAATCATGAATACATACAGTACATCGTCATTTAGTAACACTGACCATTACCCCAAAACATATCTAAGCAATTACTTATGTACATAGACAAAAGTCACTGATTCACTTGTTTGTGAACTGCATTCAGGAAGGTCATTAAAACCAGTTTTTATAAGGACAATAAAAAAAAAAGAAAGAAAAAAGAAACATGATGAATTTGCATAGCATTCTTCCAAAAAAAAAAAAGAAAAAAAAAAGGATGGAACAGGTGCTAAAGTGTATGCTAATTCTAACCAAGTGATGAGGTCATTTCCAGTACGGTTATGTGATTTATGTGACTGGTGAGATCAACATACAGCATAAGATTAAGAAGTTAACTAGGATTGCCATCGTTTATTGCAAAGAAAATTTGACCCAAACGGACAAAAAAAAAACAAAAAAAAACTGACCTTTCCTGTCCTAATTAATGGCTTACCAAGGCCCGATGGCCCCTTGTTTTACTATATATATATATATATATATATATATATATATATATAGAGAGAGAGAGAGAGAGAGAGAAAAAGAAACCAGGTTTCTGTTGTCTCTGTGGCTATGAGGCGCCCAAGGGAATAAAGAAGTCAGTTTTGCTCCAGCAATTTTATCCTCGTCAACTGTATCATTTTTCATCGTAAATGTAAAGAAGTAAATGTGCTAGAACAATGCAATATCCCAATGTGGCATTTACAGTCATTGGCAGGAAGCTGTAGATGGCTTGTGTGATAGTTGTGCAATATGTAGATGTATAGGTTCATGTTCTGTGAAATGGGATATTTACCGGTACGGTGATGAGGAAAATTAGAAGGTGGCAACCCTATTATTAACCGAGATTCAAGATATTCTTTACTCAGTGCAGAATAATAAATAAATAGTTATAGAAATGAACATTTTCAGACATGTAACATATACAGTTGCTAATGTGATTGAATGTTCAGTACCAGACATTTGGGCACTGAGTCCAGTGTTAAACAAGAACTACAGATGCTGATTTCTGAAATACTATAATCCTAACATTAGTCAAAGGCAACGTTCACATTACCAGCCTGAATGAATCAATCTGATGTTTTTCAGACCCGATCTAAGTCACTTTCGAATTCGAATTTGAATCATGAAAGAAAAAGTCAGATCGAAATCCATGTAACTTTTTGCAGTATGCGTAGAACGCTGATGTCATTTCCTAACAGTGCTATGCAATAGCTACTACAAAGCTAAAGCAAGGCATCTGGCTTTCGTCCTTCTCCTAAACCTCAACAAACACATCGGACTAACTGCTTGCCGTCCTCCAGAGCAAAACCTCGAACAAACATCTCAAACTGCATCCATTGTTTGAAACAAATGAATGGAGACACAAATATGACATGTTTTAACCCACATGGCTGATGTGTTCTACCGTGCCATTTCAGAGGATAAACACTTCAAATGAAAGTCACTTGTAATTATGAACGTGAACCGTCATGACACGCAAACCCGATCTGACCAAAAAACTTGAACAATGTGGCTGGTAATGTGAACATAGCCAGAAATCCTTAAACTAGAACATACTAAGCATATCTTCCTTAGGACCATTTGGTGCATGACCATTTGATGGAGCATTTAAATTACCCATAATGCTCTCAGTCATATGGTGTAGGGACTGGCTATAATAGATATGGCTATTAATACATACAGTAAGTGATAAGCATCCAAACAAAACATGTTCATAACTTTTTAAATATAAATGATTAAAAATTTGTGTCGCTAATTAACACAATTTAGAAAATGTCTGTGGTATATGAGGACAAAAAAAAAAAATGGGATGTAATGTTCTTGGAAATCAGTTAACGTAAGGTTACACGTAGGGTGCTGCCTCGTGTCATGTTTGCCTGCATCACGCCATCCTGTCTTTGATTATTTTACTATAACAGAATTCCTCAAAATGTTTACAAACAAACAAACAAAACAAACAAAAGACAAAACAGCACAAGTGTTACAGTGTTACAGTTACAGTGTTACAGTAAATACGTCAGTGACCTGTGTGTGGAAAGGCTCCACGTAAACAAATTTGGACTGTGTCTAAATAATACACACTTCTGTCCGACTGAATTTCCACACAGGATTCCAGAACTCAAAAATACAAATTACACCACTTGAGACTCAAAATACGACTGCAAGGATAAATTGATTCGCAAAAGCAAAATATACAAATGATTAAATAAGATCGCTCAGTGTATTTGGCAAGTAGAGGACTAGATTGCTAGTCCAGAACATGCTAGTTTCATATGCTTGTTAAAAGAAATAATGTAATAAACGAAGGTATCTGAAACTTACAGTAGATGCGTCATGTTAGCATGTCAGCATTATCTGCTCTGTCACACGTTAAGACAAGCTAGTAGGCTGTAAATTAGCTTCTAAAGGCTCAATCAGTTATAATGTCGTAATGACTTTGTTGTACGGTAACATTTTACCTCAAATATAAAAATTCCTTCAAGTTCTCTCATTGATCTAGAATGGTTACTTAGAAATCTAGTGAGAACCAGCATTTGGGATGTACCCTCGTTTAGCAAGCTAATTAACAACATCCGTCTTAATGATTAAGACAATAATTGAATCAATGCAGACTTCCAGGGACCAAGATAAAAAAATAAAAAAAATTACACAGACAATGTGTGCTTGATAAATCATCATCATCACTAAAAAAAAAAAAAAAAACAGGAACGAGATGAAAAAAAAACTATTAATAATGAATTCTGTTAAAAATAAAAATTGTACATGAGTAATATAATGTGCTAAAATAATGTGATAGAAAATGTGATAGTGAAACCATGGGAAAACTATAACATTAATTATTCTTTACAAATAATGAAGAAAAACACTCTTTACAAAGCCAGAGCTCTTTAGCCAGATGCTCAGAAAGCTTCTAGCACCTTTGAATGCAAAAAAAAAAAAAAAAGGTTCAAGCAGTAGTACACACAACAAGCGCCTTGTTTGGATAAAAACTGGCTTCAAGTCTTCCTTTTAAATTGTTAAACAGCAGAAATAAAAGTGCTCTTAGAATTATTTGTCTCGGGAGTAGCAAACTGCTAAAGAGAGCCAATATCCGAGTGCCAAGATCCAAGATTATCCCAATAGACTCGAGACAGTGCCACTTGACCTCCGCTAACCTCATCTCTAAGATTGTGCAACTCTTTTTTTTTTTCCCCCCCTAACTCACTTCAAATCTCAAGTCTTGGTACTTAAATAAGAAGCACTTGCAAAACAGTTCTAATAAGCGTTGGTGAAATCTGGTCACACCTCCGAGCTGTCGTTACAGTCAGAGCCGGGTGTCATCATGGGCTCCGTGCTGCTGGAGGCCTTCGGAGGTTTGCTGATCACCTCCTTGTCTTTCTTCGAGCGCACCAACAAACACACAAGCACGAGGAGAATGACGGTCAAGACGAGACCGACCAGAATTCCTACAATCGTTATCACGTTATCGTCCTCTGTGTCGTGCGGCTTGGACTTTGTGGTAACGACCACGCTCTGGATGTTAACTTTGGGCCTGTGCTGGCTGCTGCGCTCCAGAGCCACGTGTAGGATGTTGGTTCCGCGCTCATTCTCCACTCCGATCTCCTTTGCCAGAGTTGGAGCACCCGCACCGCTAACAGACCTTCTGGAACGGGACGAGTGGTGTTGAGTAATATGGTGGCGCTCCACGCTCCTTTTCCCAATGCCTCGGTTGGCGTTGTCTCTGGAACGGACGGTGTATATGGTGTGGATGTACCACTCCCTGCCTGTGGATACCTAGAATACATAGAAGGCATTAACGCTGAAGAACACTAATAAAAGGTGTTTGCACTGATTATGTTAACAGTTAGCTAAAATTTAAATGCCTAATTAGCTAAAAAATAAAAAAGCTAACTAGCTGGGATTAGGTGGTTGAGTTGCTGACTGGAGGGTAGGGGGTTTAGAGCCCTGCCACCACCAGGTCACCACTGTTGGGGTGTTGGGGAAGACCCTTATGCCTACGGCCCATACAGTACAACCTAGCCCTTGCATGCAGTACTGGTCCCAAGCACAGTTAGAAAATGGCAGGGTCGGGACATAAAGGGCATTTGTTGTAAAACCTGTGCCAGATCTTGCAGATCAAATGATCAAATGCCCAACGGGGGAAAAAGCAGACAAGTAACACTAAGTACAACTCCCTGTAATGTTGTTAGTCTTTCGGCTGCTCCCGGCAAGGGGTCGCCACAGCGGAATACCCAGTCCGCACAACAACTTGGCATAGGTTTTACGCCTGATGCCCTTCCTGACGCAACTCTCCCATTTTATCCGGGCTTGGGACCGGCACTGCATCCAGTGGCTGGGGGGTTTGGGCACTGGCTGGGAATCGAACCCGGGCCTTTCGCATGGCAGGCGAAACACCTACCACTGAGCCACTACTCTATAAAGAGTAGGCCACTACTACAGTGGCCTACTCTTTATATCTCTTAATATACACTTTTTGGGAAAAAATATATTACCCTCAGCAGGAGAGAAACCATTTATAGTAAATTCACTGACCTTGATTTGTAACATAAAAATTACAACAATTGAAAAGCAAAATAAAAAAAAGTCCTGGGAGAAGTCTTGAAATTTTTAAGTATGTCACTGAGTGCCCTATAGAAGGTTAAAGGTTGTACGGTCCACCACATGGACTTATATGGAAACACTTTTTTGAAGGTCACATGTATAAAAAAAAAATAAAAAATAAACTTTTATAACTAAATAAACTTTTTATAAGGGATGCATTAGAAACAAAGAGTTTATCTAGTTATAATGCATTATGCAAAGTGCGGCTTGGTGATGTAATGCTCTATCAAAACTACCCACTGTACAGTGTGTCATGTTTGCAATATATGATGAATAATACAAAATAAGTTCAACGTGTAATGCAGTTTCATTATTCATTAAACATCATACCGATACGTATAGCTCCTTGTGAATGCATTATGAATATGATATGAACATATTCAAAGTTTATTATTTATATGACCTTTCCAGAATGTTACTCACTGGTCTAGGTGTTATATTATGAACACTATTTATAATGCAAAACCTTGAGCGGTTCATGATAATGATTAATGATTAAGGAATTGCTTATTAGAGACTGAGGAGGCATTATTACAGTAAAGTTTTATATATAAATATGGTGTGGGGATGACATGTCAGATAATTTTACAAAATTTATACAGGAAAAAAGTGACATTGTTCGAAAATGAAATAGCTAGTGCACATATAGGCTTCCTAATAAAGGTTTCGAAAGTTTGATAAAATTCCCATGGATGTTTTCAAAGTATAAGAAGAAAAGTATGACGGCGATGGACTACGATGATGGCGCCACCGCCGCCGCTGCTGCATAACAACAGATCTTGCAGGCAGGCTAGGTGAAAATGAAACTAACGAGGCGTTATTAGCGAAGTCATAATGCTTTATGGTTATAATAGGCTCCATATAAATTCCTGGCCACCTCTTGAGAAACTTTAATTGGTATTTCACAGTTCCTGAAACACATCTCAGTGAGAAAAACAGAGATGCGGCAAAACCCATTAACCCCGACTTTAGGGAACGGTGGTCGGGCTTGAAGATCTGCGACCAAATTGGAATTCCAGTATTAATTGATTGGAATAAATAGAGACGGCGGTGCCTGCTGTTCTGCGGTGTTTTGTTTGCGATTACAAACGGCTGTTGTTTTGAACCCGGCGACTGAACTAATATAACCAAGCTGCACTTGAGCATCCCTCTGGTCTCTGGGGCACGGTGGAGAGAAAGAGAGAGAGAGCAAGCTGCGGAATTGAGATCCAGCAGCTCATTCGGAGATGACCACACAGCTGGAGGACCCAGATGTGCAGATTTAATAGCTAATTACTGTCTCCTCACAGACCCTGAGAGACTCGAGCGAAAAGGTCGCGCCAGCAAAAAGGGGTGGTGGGTGTACGGGTTTGACGAGGAGTGGGGGGCGGAGACGGGTTTATTGCGTTATTTATTGTACGCAAGTTATTAGCTGTGAAATGACACGACTCATACTTTGTGGAGCCAAACTAATAACGCAATTCTTCAAACAAGTGCGACAACAACAACAACAGCAACCGAGTTCTGTGTCTGGCATAACATTTCTGGCAACTTCGTTTGATTGTTTTTTTATTTGCTGCATGAGAAGGAATGGCCTAATCATAATGAAACATAAAACAAACTCCATATAATTAAATCGAAGACACAATGAAACTCTGCCTTAAATTAAATAACACAACCAATTATCCAGGCAAGACAGTAATCTATAAACAACGGAATTCTCTTTTGATGAAATCATCAAAATGAGCCAGACCACGGTTGAAATGTCAGCATAAAGCAAATACATAGATATTATTCTGACATTCGTGACATGCCATGACAAGAGCTATGAGCTTGTTATGATATCTGTACCAGAGGGGAAAAAAAAAAAAAACGCACAAAATAAAGCATTCCCTTAAAGCGATCAAATACTTATTCTAGTCAACATTGTGACAACGTTTATTGATATTCTTGGAAATAATGCATGGATATATGCAAAGAAACAATACCTGGTCATATTTGTGATAGTTATGTTTCACAGAGTTGTTTGCAGAGCAAGACAATTAGAAGAAAAAACAAGAAGGAGAAGAAGACGCCCTCAAACCAGTTAATGATGCAACTGAGTCATGAATCTTCCTGATCCGATTCCGATATTCCAACACTTTTTGACACTGCTACCTTGCCAATTTAGGTTAAAAAAATAAAAAAAATAAATAAATATACAAAAAGCTGTGAATGAAAGTTGCCTCCAGGAGCAGAATGATAATAGACAATTATAATCAGTCTTCCTTTCCAAGAGCTGTGCAGCTAAAATGCCAGACTGTGCTAATTCATACTTTGCAACTCTATGTTTCACAGTGGAATACATTTCATCTTTTTTTTTCCTTTTTTTTTTTTTGTAATCCATTAACGTATGCACACAGTAAACACATCTTCCATTACCACCCTGTTTTTCTTTCTATTTCTTTGCCTAACAAATAAGCCCTGTCTTTTTTTGTTTTTGTTTTTTGGCAGATAGATTTTTCTCTCTGTATTTGCAAACCACTTAACCTGAATGGTTTCAATCAGGAAGTGAATAAACAATCTTGAAAAAAGGTGCCAATTAACGTCATTAAAAAAAATTATAATAATAATAATGAAAAAAAGATGTCAGCTTGTTGTACTACTAAAAAACAAAAGAGATCAGACAAGCATAAATAATGCTGCGAATCAGTTTCTTCATTCATACCCCAGACCTCACTCACAATCAGACTCTTACTAACCACCATTATTTTCTCCCATAATTCTAGATAATCATCTATATACTGTAATTTTGGGCACTTCCTGTGATTTTTGTGCACGACAATGTAAACAATTATCTGCATACATACTCCAGTTTATGATACTCGGATGGTTTCCTACAAGCCCAGTATTAATACAACAGGATAAACTAATACATCATAAATTGTTTTTTTGCATTTTTACTCGGTATACAAAAGAAGGCGATATCACTGATAAGAGTATAAATTACAGCATTTACAGTTCATCTTTGAAATATATACTGTACAGCATATTTAAGTTGATTTTTTTTTTCAATACAAAGGATTAATACCTTCTGAAAACCATCATGTATGGCAAGGGTTAGACACCGGAACGCTATTCTTGCTGTAGCTTGTACTGTTGTTGGCCACGTGGCAGTCTCTGTAGCCAAGGCCTCCATTAGGGGTGTAAATAGGTTGAATTCTGTAGTCCCCTTTAAGGAGCTGTTGGTTGTTTAAAGAAACTATTTGAAAGCTAGTCTCGGTCATCTCCAGAATAGAGTTATCCTTTTTTGTGCCTGCCTCGCAATAATCGTCTTTCCTTCTCCCTCGGTTATATTTCCATTTAGATGAGGACGACCGTTCCTTCTTGTGCATGTGCCAGCAAAATATGCTAAGCAGCAGCACCAGGACGACAAGCACGGCACCTCCGATCAGACCGGCCAGCAGCAGAGAAGAGCCAATGTCCTGTTGGCTTGCCTGCTCGGCCTTCTCGTCCAAATCGAAGGAAGCCGGCTTGGTCATCACCTCCGAGCAAATTGTATCTTCTCCCGTGTGGTAGTTGTTGAAAGCATCCAGAGGGTCCACGCAAATTCTGTAGATGGATTTGGGATCCAGGTTGGCCAGGTGTATCCTTTGCTGCTCACCTTCAACCATAGTCTCCTGCATAGGGTCACCAATCACACTGTGACCCATCTTGACCCAGGTCACCTTGTACGCCGTGACAGTAAAGGTTGATATCCAGTTTACCTGGACGCACGTACTGTTTAGGACAATGAAGGAAACACGAAGCGATTCCTGCACAGGGTCCTCAGGAACCTCTGTCTTCTCGTCTTTATCTCCATGCTCGGTTGGCAGGGCAGGTGGCAAGGTCACAGAACTGGGAGTATGAACAGAGTTTGGTGTTGAAAAGCCTGTTTCAGTAGCTGACTCAGCAGTAGGCAACGAGGAGTGTGTGGGCTGTTGTGTTGATCGTGGCACTATGGCTGTACTGCTGGGGCACTGGATCATCTCCAAGTTTAGCTCTCTGATTACCATACCACGCACACTCTCAGGCTTCTGGCACATGAAGCCACGGACATTGAGTGTGGACGGCAAGGACTTTAGCCACAATATGACCCATTTAATGTTGCAGTCACAGAGCCAAAGATTGTTTCGAACAGTGAGCTGTCTCAGGCTAAGGAGGCCATCAAAGACCCCCTGTGTGAGAGACTGCAGCTGGTTGTTGGAAATATCCAGTCTCTCGAGGCGGTGCAGGCCATGGAAGGCCGTCAAAGGGATCTCATTCATCAGATTATCCTGCAAGTTGAGCTTGATCAAACACTGGGTGGGCAGGTTAGGAGGAGGGACCAGCAGGGAATTGCGTGCCATGGACAGGGTTTTAAGGTTAACCAAACTCTGGAATGCTCCTGGGGCCAGGCCTTCATCTGTCAGGAGGTTTCCGTCCAGAAGGAGGCGCTCGAGTCCCGTTACATTCTCAAAGGCATCATCACTGATCAAAGCTATCCGGTTTTCATCTAACCGAAGCTCCTTGAGCTCTTCAGGGAGTCCGATGGGCACGCTGCTCAAATGGTTCTTGGTTAGGAAAAGAATTTTGAGACTGATGGCCTCCCTGAACGCCCCTTCTTCCACACCCACAGTGGAGATAGAGTTGTCATCCAGGAAGAGCTCTTCAAGGCGCAGGAGTTGGGCCAGCGCCGCACGTGACACTGTCTGAATGTTGTTTTCCTGCAGATGGAGCACGCGTGTGTTTTTAGGCAAGTTAATTGGGAACTCATCCAACTGGTTGCCGTAGAGATACACCGTCTCCACCGAAGCAACGTTGTGCAGCTCTGCTGGAAATCCAGCATTGTTGATTTGGTTGTTGTGGAGGTAGAGGGTTTTGTAACCCTCACCTATCCCCAGAGGCACTGATGTTAGGCTCCTTTCATTACAGTACACAAAGGTCCTGTCACAACGGCACTCGTCTGGGCAAGTCGTGGCCCAGGAGAACTGCATGTGAAGACCTAGTAGGATCGGTATCCATGGTCTAATAAATATCATCACATCTTTATTCCATATTCGTACCTGTATCTCCATTTTTGGTGGGGAGAAAACACAAACCGCTCTGAGGCGATGCAAGTATAAAGCAATAAAAAAAAGTAAAATCCACAAGGTTGAAGTTTTTTTAACAGCACTTGAAGCGTTCCACAGTGGAGCTATGCTGGGGAAAAGTGGGTAATCCTCCTGTAATTGGCTTTTCTAAGCCCCCCCAAAACAAAACCAATTGTCTCATTAGCCTGTGTGCCTCCCTTGCTTGCCTCCATCCATGCTCGGGTTGAAACTGATAGCCAGGCTCATCACATTTTCACTCGGAGGCCAGGGAGGGCCAGTTTAAATACGTGGACCAAAACAACACGCTTGGCAGTTTTATCAGTGACAAGCTCCTCTCTGGTCACAGCCGGCTGCTCTCTGAATGACACGCCTTCGTTCACATCGGGCATTTGGATCCATTTCCCTGTATTAACACAAAATAGATAAGTGTTCTCTTCAGAGATATGCAACATTATGTTAGTGATTTATTAGCTAGCTGAAGAGTAGATGAGATAGAGCAGTAAATCAGCGGATTTTATGTGAAAAAATGCAATACAATAAGTGGTACTTATTTTTAAAGCGTGGTCTTATAAAATGGCCAAATGGACAAGTAAAGCTAATGAAGGTTTTACAAGGAACCTTTGGCTTTCCATAAAACAAAAAAGGAAAGAAAAAATATAATAATGATTACAGTAATAACAATGCGCTCTTTACACAGTAAGTCAGCGGTATACTTTTAAAAAGAGGCGCTCGGTGACACTCTGCGATTTTGGACTTGTAAAGGGCAGCGAGACGGTTAATCTGTCAAAGCCACATTGAAAGACAGGTCTGTGTTCCGATGCTCGGGCAGTAAGCTCAGTCTCGCAGTCGTAATGATCGCCAGCCTCGAGGACAGTAAGAGCGTTTGCTTTAAATCAATGTGTTGGGCGTCCTGTTAAAAAGGCTGGAAGCACAGATGTACCTCTGTTTCAGCACAAGAACAGCTTAACTGTCAATAAACACTGGCAGCTATTTAAATCATTACACAGACTACATCCTTCAAGTAAAGGAGCAATGAGGAACGGATTTTTTTCCCCACAGAAATTGGTTCAAAGATTCAGGATAAAAAATACAACCTATTTGCCTAATTTAATTGTTTACAGAATCATGCTAATTCTAATGACTTGTTGAAGAACAAAGAATTTTTCTTTATTCAATTACTGAATACTTAAGAAAAAAATTATTGCTTGATATTTTCTGTCAGTAAAATCTGCATATTTAATTTTTGGAGGGGACATTTTGCCTCAGATTGATCGTGAACACTAGTCACTATTTACATAATACACAACCCCCCCCCCCCTTCTCTCTCTCTATGTGTGTGTGTGTGTGTGTGTGTTTATATATAAACATAAATATATATAAAAAGTATATATATATTTTTATATAAAAAATTGGTACGTAATAAGACAGTC
>JAOVVB010000050.1:25964995-25976801 GCA_028570985.1 Heterobranchus longifilis | reverse complement strand
ATCAAGTGCTGTCTATATGAAATACATATAAAAGAGGATAAGAAAAGAGGAAAAGTAAAAGACCAACCAAAAATTTTTTATTAAAAAAGCCAAAAAAAAAACAAACAAAAAAAACTACCCAACAGGAGGTATTTACTAATACTGGAATATTAAAATTGATGCGTAACAAATTTGGTGATTTTATGCTAGTTGGGAAATATAGAGCATAACGATAATAATAATGATAATAATAATAATAATAGTCTCATGCTGAATAGAGGGGTGGAGGGGGTGGAAGCATGTCCTCGAATACCCCCTACATGGGTGGAGATCTCAAGCATCACCAGAGTTCTCAATCTACTGTCCATTTACTTATAATAAACAGAACTCCTCAATTCAGTCCTGGAAATGTTGTAAGATCAGTACAATACAGTACATTGCGTACATGTACAGTGTAATACATGGTGGTGTAAGAGTATTTCAGTAATATTCGTTAAGATGTTATAGAAAAATAATCAATCACAAAGCAGTGCAATGCAAATCTGTCTTGGAATCAGCGTCCCTCTGTATTTGATCCCTCTTCTAATATAGCGATTTGCCCAAGCCAACGACTTTAACATTATATTTAATGTCTTTCCTCTTCCCAAGGCACTGATATTGTGGATTCCTTGCAGAAATATTGAACAAACGTCTCCTCACAGAAAATCACTATCACTACTCAATAAAACACAATTTACACAGTTTATCATGAGGCTTAGATTAAGTGTAGCCACACAAGACTCTGTGTAAGCACGTTGTCACTACTGCCACAATAGTGAATTAATATCATTTGCATTTTAGCCAGAACCTGTCAGAGCCGCTGCTACAGTATAAAACAACAACTTAAACAACTTAAAAGCGCAGTGGTGCGAACGAATCTGTTGTCATCATTTAAACAGGTTAAACGCTATTAGCTGAGAGCGAAAATGCTTACAATGATCTTGAACCTGTAGAGGAGGGATGCTGCATCTGCTAAACAGCCATACTCATAGTTGTCAGGGTTGTATTTTGGCACGTAACCATCCGCTCCTGTACACAGGAACACCTTCTCGATGTTGCAGATAAAGGAGTCTCCGAGGTTCTGCACAGGATCCACCATGACACGGCCGTAAACGATGTCACCTACCAAAAAAAGTTAAGTACGAGCAACATTTTGTAGGTACTGAGATTCGATTAAGGTGTCTTTGATTTACTACATCCTGCTGTGAGAACAGAGTCATATTTAAAAGTGGAGTATTAAAAAAAAGATATAATTTTAACAAGCCCATGGATTATGCAAGACATCATGGGTACAGTGACGAAGCCTTTAGGACAGAGCGCATCCCGTGTTCAGATGCATTGACGGCTGAGGGTGCGACTAAATCTGCAAGGCTACAATCTAACACCCATTACATGACATATTCAGGATGAGCAATGCATTTATGGCACGAGGTCTCATTGGTGGCTTAATAAGAATCATGTAGGGAAGAAATTACACACATGGAGTTAGGCACGAATGAGGAAATAGTCCACCTTGTTCACCAACAAATCGAAATGAATCCCTGGATCAGGCTGCTTCATACCAATCTGTGTATTTGTATTATAAATAAGTGTCTAAAGTACAGGAAAAAAGAAAAATGTGTGGATGTGATGGATATGAAACGTGAGATGATATAGATGTTTATACCCTCAGAGAATGCAGTGTCGCTCTCTTGCCCGAATCCCATGGAGCCATCAGAGAGCCAGAGAGTCCTCTTAGAGAGCAGCAGCATCTGTGTGTTCAGGCTGAATTCTGCAGCTACAGGGTCACTCACCTACACCCATATACACACACACACAAACACACACACACACACACACGGATATACAGTAATGTACCTGCAAATGTGCTTCCCTTGTACAATCTTATACATATATCCATACAGTACATATACATACACGCAAACACACACACACCATATCTAATTAATAATTTATTATTTAGATTCAGACAAAAATATGTTAAAAATGTAATGTATGTACATGTATAATGTACTGTATATATGTATCATGTATACTTTGTTAAGCTAGTGGAAGCATATATTTTCATAAACAACAATGGAGCACTCAATATAGAAAATGACACGATTGATAAATTAAATACATTAATATCTGCTGTCTGATATTGTAGATAAGAAGTGCGTACACTAGATTTATACCAGTGATCTATGGTATAAAATACCTGAACTGAGAGCCCGGTATGACAGAGCAACCTCCTAGATAACTCCGAAACTAACACATGCTCTGTCACTAAGATAAATAGTTGAGTGACGCCTTCATTATTACACTATTATCAGCAATCATAAGTACAGTAACTGTGGTAGTTCTGATCATGTGGGTGGAGTGAGCGTAAAGACCTGTTGGAAGCGGATGTCGAGGTCGAACGTGATGGGCTCTCGGGGATTGCACACCGGAGGCAGTGTGTACTCCAGGCTCGGAGGGGAAGTACAGGGCAGCAGCTTCACCGTGTAGGTACCGGAATAATCCCTCACCTGTGCAAGAACATTTTAATAACATGGCATTTAATATAAAATGAAAGCAAATATATTTTATGTAATTCATGCTTTAAAACAGTTACTAACCAATAGTGTGTGTAAAACCACAATTAGAAAAATCATGACGCATCTAAGCATCACCTGTCTACATCGCGTTTTAGGTGAAATTAAAAGTCCATAGGTAAAAGAAACTAGTAATGGTCAAAAAAATAGAATTGATACAATTTGATATAAACAAAGCTCCAAAAACTTGTTTTTCTTTTGTTTATCACGATCGGCCCACAGGAAGAGAAGGTTTGTTACTTTAAAATTGAAATGGAAAACCTTACATCATTAAAAAAAATTGAAAAAAAAAATTGAAGAAAAAAAAATCATTAGTTCATCTCAGAATTCAAGTCACAATGATTAATGTGATTACAACTAGTAATATTCATGTCGCAATATTCTGAGAAGAAAAAAAAAAAAGATATATTTTCTTTTTATAAGTCCAGGAACTTGACTCAACCATTTGCATCAATTGATTTTTTCCTAAGTAAATACTTCAAACTCAAGTTGAAAACTTAAGCTTATATATTCAACACAAATAATTAACAGCTGTTAGTGAATAACTCTACACTGGCTCAAAAGATATGCCTCTATAAATATAATCAAAAATATATAAACAGCACACTGTTGTTCATTTAGATAACCGATTAAGTACAAAATTGTTCAGACTGCTGTGCGTTTCATAAATACCCAACGCCGAGTTAATAATCTGCGCTGTTCTGCTCGGTGTTAATGATTAATTATACAGGACTCTCTGGTCCTGCTGTAAGCCTGTGTGAGAGGGAGAGGAGGACGAATACTGACTGCAAAGTCGGAGACAAACATCCACTGCTGCATGGCCTGGTTGTAGGTGGGCTCGCTCCGCACCAGACTGAGGTTAAAGGTCAGCCCGGGGTGATCCGTGCACATAATCATGGAGGTCAAAGGTGACGCTGGAGAGAGACGA
Source organism: Heterobranchus longifilis (assembly GCA_028570985.1). Classification (NCBI taxonomy): domain Eukaryota; kingdom Metazoa; phylum Chordata; class Actinopteri; order Siluriformes; family Clariidae; genus Heterobranchus; species Heterobranchus longifilis. The sequence goes on along the minus strand of JAOVVB010000050.1, from coordinate 25,973,279 downwards.
CACAGATGCGTCATCGCGTTAGTGCCGCATGGTTTAACGGATTCGTTCTCGTAGCGAAAACTGACACAAACAACACGGTCGCTTTAAAGTCATTTAAATTCTCAAATCAGGCTGGAATCGTCTCTTCAGCTAAATGTAAATACACGCAAATGAACCATTGTACTACTGACATTGACATGTTCCTTCTCCCATCCAAGATACACTTGCAATTCAGATGCATGCATGTTTATGTGATGAGGTACGTCGTCTCTCAGTATAACAATGCTGGATGAACATCTTCACGTGAATGCAAATGTAGAAATAATTGATTGCAATTCAATACCAGGCTGGGAAATCCGTGATGTTTTGTCATTATAGGGTTTTCCTGAATTGCACACTTTCTTGAACTGAATGTATTTGTCTTTTGCATGCAACACGAGTAAAAAAAAAGAAAAAGTTAAGGCTAACAAGTGAAAAAGAGAGAAGACTGCGATTAGATTCCAGACTAACTCCGGCGCAGGAGCACTGCAGAGATCTGCCAGCTGGGATCTGATTAGGAACGGCACGTAGCACCTACAGTAGGCTTGTGCCCGAGACTCATCGTGTGAGGAAATCGTGCTTAGCTAGCAGGGATTTTAAACATCTTCAGGCAGACTGACGAAATATATCCAATATGATCTTTACCTAAACAAGATTAGAAAATAAATAAAACATTTATTTTTTTTAAATCACATTTCTCTATTTTGCATTGAACATCCATAGTGTTTTACCCAGACTGCCTTGCAAATATAATGAAACACACTTAATATAATCAGATCTGTGTAATCTGATCTTCCAGCTGTCTTACTCACCAGGGTGGGACGTCACGAACAGACCCCTGAAGCGAGCTTCTGTGCGGAAGTTAACCACCAAGCGACCTTGTTCATTAATGCGCATGCTGGTGGGGTAGAGAGCGCCTGGAAAAACAAGCAGCACAAAGTAAAACATGTTTTCTTGCACTTTCTTAAAACAGTACAAAAAAAAATAATGTAATTTTTTCTATTCAAATGTCTTAATATAAGAGCGAGATATATATGAAATAAATAAAAAAAAATACAATGCATTTTATATTTAGTGTAATTAACAGAGTATAAAAATGAATGCTTGCATATTTCCTGGAGGATTCTACTTTAAATATTAAAATTTACACAAAGCTGCTGTGGTTGCTTCCTACATTCTCATCATTTTGCATAATTCCTATTAGTTTCTCTAAAGTTATTAATCACTACAGGTGCGAATTATGAGAAAACACCTGATATGATGCCTGTCATGATACCTACTATAGGCGCCGATTCGTTTTCTGTACTGCAATTCTGTATCACGGTTTTATAAATGTCCTGATTGGATGTAATTTTTTTTTTTCCAATTTTGCTACAATTTTAAGACCTTAAACCTTTAAACTCTGAAGTTTTATGCCTTAGCTTCATAATTGAATTGAACATGATTCAGCCTGAATGCATCCCATTCCTTATAACATTAGTTTTTTTTTGCTGAAAAACATTTATACAATACTAAATTAATTAATATACAAGAGTTTAATGTATAACTAAAGCAAGAATATGAATCTCTGTTATGTCATCTGACATAATTGTTATTTCTAGACAAACTTCTATCACACAGGATGTCATTTCTGATAATGTCATAAACAGCATAACTAGGGTTAGGGTTAGACTAGGACGTTACATAACTGAATCGATTTTTTCCCCCCATAATCCTATTCTGTAGTTTAGTTCATATTTTTATCCACAGAACAGCGTTCCTCTCGACCTTGTAGCTCGGCCTCAGGCGGGCTGCCGATGCCGTCTCTCCACAGGATGGCTGTGTCATAGACGAAGGTAAGTCTGAGCTCGGACTGCAGGTCAAAGTGCTGCCAGCCTCCAGCGCCCACCGGAGAGTGGAACACGTACGACACGTACAGCGGCACGCGCAACGTCACGTACGACTGCACCAGGTTCAGCACCTGAAAGAAGGAGAGATTCTGAATTGCTGCTATCTTGCTGCAAGATGCATGGTTTGTGTTTTATTTATTCAGAGCCATTATATGTATGGCAAATTCTCGACCACTAGATGGCGTGTTAGTCCAAGTCTTTGTATGGTTTTAGCGCGAGTCATACTTTATATTTACCTTTATTTGGTATTAAAATCCTATAAATATATATTGGATAATTGTATTTGACTAGAAAGTATTATTAAAAATGAACCATTAGACAAATGTAATAGGAAATGATTATTTATTAATTGCAAACCAGCCCTTAAAAAGTGAGTTCTTATTCTCAATTATCAATCTGACAATGGAAATGTAGATTTTTCTTTTCTTTTTTCTTTTTTTTTTTTTTTGGAAAACTGGGTCTAGTTTAATAATAATCATAAATCAAGCCTTTGGATCTGATAATCTGTTCAGTACAGTCGGCTTTGTCATGATTGAGATATTCCAATACTATGAAGTGCACAGTAATGTATTTCTCAATTAAAACTATACAGCATATATATTTAAAGATTATTTTAATACATAATGCAATCGTGATACATGATTTGCGGCGCACTGAATCTCCTCTGGTGAACCTGTCATGATTGAAACCTTGATATATCCAGACGAATCTTCATTACACACTGATTGTACTTAACACACTGTCTATCTGATTGTGCTGCCAGTCACAGGAAGAACACAAGACAACATTTTTGCACTCATTTGCATATAGCATGTCAGCACAGCACACTCCCATATTGCAGAAATGATCACCAGATGATATACAGAGAAGCTCCGCATCTATTCGTTTGCACGAGGGTAGTCTGTGGCACTTCTTCAGCAGACGGAGGTGCGCTATCAGAAACTGCGGTGCCATGAGGTCTGTGCTAACACAACCTGGCCTTTGCACTCAGCCATCCCTTTATGACACTCGTCTCCATTAATTAACTGCGAGGAGAAGAATTTGGAGCCGTTTCCATGGTGAGCCCAAAGGACGGGCCGGCGGAGGCATGTGCGTATCCAGTGTGGAGAGCGGTTTAAGGGGCCACCGTGTAGCTGTAAAACAAAGGAGTGCGGGAAAGGAAGAAAAACATCCCCAAAGTCTGTTTACGAGCGAGGGGGAATTCCTGTTGCAGCCGCAGCGGGGGCTTATAGCATGACGCGGACGCTACTGGCAGTAAAATCGAGCAGTTTGCCATTTTTACAACCACTGTGTTCACACTGGGTGGCATAGTGGCGCAGTAGGTATTAACTGCCAACTCACAGGGTTCTGGGTTAACATGGGTTTCCTGTGGGCTCTAATGATCTCTTCCAAAAACAAGGCAGAAGTTTTGTAATCCACTCACTCATATGCCTCAGGTATGAATGAGTGTGTGAATAAATTATATACTGTATATATGTATAATTACCTTATGGGTGAACAACAAGAAGCTCATCGTTACAAAAGGCCTCCTGCTGTTAAAGAAGAACCACTCCTGTTAGACTCCTAATAAAGTTTTCTAATGCATGATGTGACAGCTATTTAAAAAACCCAATTTTAAACAAATTGTAATTTTACAAGATATATTATATACGTACTATAAAGTTTCTATCACATTTTCACCAAAGCCGAATTAAAATTCTGGGGAAATAAATAAATAAATAAATAAATAAATAAATAGATACAGGTGAAAGTCAGATGGAGTGAGATCAGGGCTATCGGGAGGATGATTTAACACCTCAATACGACAGTCTCGACAGTGTGGGCAGAAGTGTGCGGACGTGCGTCGCCATGCGAGATCACGACGCCCTTGGATATCAGCCCTCTAGGCTTCAGCTCTTCAGTAATCATCTCACTGTAACGAGCACCGCTGATTGTTGAACCTTTTTCCTGATAATGTTCCAAATACTGGCGCTTGAGAATCCCAGAAAACTGTAAGCATTGATGAATTTCCCAGCTGATGGCTGACCTTTGGACGTTTTCTTGTTCGTTGATTGAGGATGTTTCCGTTCCAGACTCTGGCTCATAGTGATGAATCCCGGTCTCGTCACCAGTAATGATTCTCTTTAGGTAACGTTTACCTTCATTGGAGTATCGGCCCAAATTTTGTTCTCAGATATCCAAACTCTTCTGTTTGTGCTCTTCCGTGAGTTGTCTCCGCACCAGGTGCACCCTCAGACCACGAAGAAGAAACAAATCACTGTGGGCTGCTCATCTTTCCAGGTAATCTTTTCATGTCAGGTTTTGCTCGCGAAATCAACTGATGTAACTCGGTTACACCTGCACAGCAGTGACCGGGGAGACACTGGCTTGGACGGAAGGCGCTGATAAGACAGTGCGGCCAACAGAAGTTTTAATTTAACCGGAGTGCGGATAATTTTTGACTCACCCTTGTGCGTATATAAATATACATTATATTTAAAACTCTTAAAAATTCAACAAAACAATACTACAGTTTAATACAATTCATAAATAAAAATGTAGTAAACCTTTTGTAAATTAGAATTATGTATTTCTTTGTTGTCTATTATGTGAATTGAACCTTTAATAAAGATTGTGACGAGCTGCCCCAAAAACAGACCTCACCCCCCTCTCTCAACCCTCCTCAGTTGCCTTTTAGAAAGAACATCTGTTCCAATTTCTTGTCCAGAAAAAAAGGAACCAGAAGACTGTGAACAAGAATCCAATATTGCCTACAGTACAGTATACTTTTAAACAGGTCTAGAAACATTGCGAATGGGAAGATAGGACTATTATAAAAAAAATAATAAAAAAAAAAAAAAAAAAAACCTCACCTGCCCGTCTGTCCCGATTGTCCCTCCACAGTCACTCAGCAGCTCGGACATGTCGTAATAACTGACAAACTCCCAGAGGCAAGCCTCGAGGTGAAGATTGCGGTAGAAGCGCAGCGTGCTCTCCCCTCGTAAGGTGGCGCTGTACTGATAGGGTGCCGTGCCGCCGATGGCCTCAGGGTTACGGGTGGCGGTGGTGATGAAACCGTGACGCGTGCGGACCTCGCTGAAGTCCAACAGGTTCGAGCAGCGATGATTTCCAACGCGGGTGCCGTCTGGACTGAGCGTCAGCTCGAAGTTGGAGAGTGGACGGGTGGAGACCACAGGGAGCATACCTAGATCGGAGAGAAATAAAAATAAGCTTAGAAAAAAAAAACATTTAGAAAATACGAAGAAACCCACTCTCCCTCCCAAGAACACAAACACACACATACACACCCCACACCCACGGGTTCAGACGGCTCCACATGCATGCAAACACAAATGTAGACCTTAGACCAGCTTTATGATTTTGCTAATGCAGGTAGGTGAGTGCAAGATTTTAATCGGTATGGATTTTTTTTTTTTGCTATTAGAATAATACTGAAAATTTCGAGAAACGAAATGGTTTCAAACGTGTACACAGAGTGAGGGGTAAGCCAAGGTGACAGGACTTGGGTTATAATAAAATGCTGAATCCCTTGGAATCATTTTGCCATGCTTAGCTGATAAACCGATGAAGGCACCGAGATGAATGTCTTCAGGATTAAAGGATTATTTCAGAAATCATAGCAAGTCACCTTGACTTACTTCAGCTAGAAAATTAAACTCTAATTGTTGCTTTTTATTGTAAAACCCGATAAGCATACACATTCAATTCCATCCGAGATCACCAATCAACATGTAGTGATGTATAGAAAAGGGCAAATAATACAAAGCTTTAGCACTAGACTGGAAAGCTATCAGCTTTTACCTTCTGTACATTAAATATATAAGACATCCATCCATCTATAACAATTTATCAGTATTTTGTCATTTTGTACTTTCAAAAAATAATATTTATTCATCCATTCATTCACCACCTATCCAGGACAGGTTTGCAGGACGCCTGGAGCGTATCCCAGGAGACCTCGGGCACAACGTGTGCCGATCCATTGCAGGGCACACACACGCACTCTCATTCACAGACTACAGGCGGTTTGGAAACGCCAATTGGCCTAATCTGCCTGTCTTTGGACTGTGGGAGGAAACCAGAGCATTGGGAGAAGATGCAAACTCCACATGCACACAGGTGAGAATCGAACCCGTGACCCTGGAGGTACTGTACCAGGACACAGTGCTAACCGCTACACCACCGTGTCATATCCAATATGTTTTAAAGTTATGAAAACGTTTTCAAGTATAATAAAAATGTATGTTTTAATATAACGTTATGTTCTAAACTTTTGGAACAGTTGCAATATTCTTTGACTTGGACGGTACAACAGCTACAGTTACCTTTGACCGTGCTGACACTGGATACTCCTTATGATAATAAAAGTTTGCAACACAAAAAAAACTAGATTGAATCTGATTATTTAAAGTATGCGCCATACAGCAGAAGTCCCATGTAAGGTGTTACTATGGAAACAATAATAGATTATAAAGAGTGCTACTAACGTTATCCTGAGATTTAATTGACATCCAGGATTCCTGCAATAGAAAATAGAATTTGTTCTTTGTCGTGCACGAAGTGGGTTTTTCCTTACCGTCGATGTGTGGCATGGTGACGGTGAGTTTAATGAGGTTGGGGTGATGTGGGTCTTCAGGCCCGGTGTAGCGCAGCTTGGCGGAGAAAGGCTCGGCTCCTACGGCGCCTATCACACGAGGCTGACACAAACCTGGCATAACACAGAACAATCAGCTTCCACTCAATCACCTGAAAGCATATAGAGCCGTGCCAGTGTTTCCGTTCAAGAACAATTTGTTATTTAAAAGTCGAACACTGGATGGTCAGAGTACTGTAACAACAGTGAGATTCCCCAATGCAAGGCTGGATTCCCGGACACAGATTAGACCATCCGGAATGTAAAAACCACCCTAGCCTAATTAAAGCCTCATTTCCTGTTAGGATAAATTTTTTAATCAGTCTGTGTGACCGGTTTGAGTGTAGTGTTGTGCACCCACCCTCCTCCACACTGGCGGAGACAATGGCGCTGCTCAGCTCGAGTCCCTCTTCTCCGTTGGAGTTCACAGCCCTGGCCGCACACTGAATGCGTGAGCCTGCCTGGAAATACACCGAGTCCAGCGTGATGCGTTTGGACGAGGTGAAGAAAGTATCAAAGTCGACCTCCCTCATAGGGCTGGTGACGCCGTCAGGTCCTGCGGGGGCGCTAACGAGCCAGCGATAACGAGTCAGCGTGTTGTTGATGCGCTCGCTCGCACAGATGGAGCCGGTGCGCTCAAAGTCTGGGTATTTGGGATTGCAAGCCTGGAGAAAGAAACACACAAAAAAAGAGGAGATATTTTCAGAAGATGCAGAAGTTACATGCTTAAGTTTCAGAGGATGAAAGAGCTCAGAAGAGCCGTATGCCGAACATATGGTCTTGGCAGCATGAACTGCGAATAGCTCATGCTGCGTTATTGTCTGGAAGCAGATAATGAGCTGTAAATAAAAATACTAACCCTCACTGAGCTATGTAAAGAACATGGTTAATTACAGTTATAAGTGGATCAGATGGAATCGGAAAATCTATATTAAATTGGATTGCATCCAGCGCTTCAGGTCAACACAAATGCAATATTGACAACATCAGTATAATATCCCAAGTACTGTACCATTATTAAAAATATGATGAAGGAAGCAAAAGAAAAAAAGAGGGACAATAATGAAAACAAAAAAAGAATCTATAATTTGACATCAAATTACTTTAGTAATCAAACTGAAGAATAAACAGGGCATGAATTAATCAGTGGATAATAATGTGATTAGAATTTAGATGAACGAAATAGAAAAATGGCATGCATAAGATAAGAGGCTGCCTCTCTAAAGATCAATCTGTCTATCAATCCGGTAACACCCACAATCCTAAACTTTACATAGTTTTGGTTTGCACTAATATTAAGAAAAGTGTGAAGATGATCAGTGATGCAGGCGAAAGGGTGGTGGAGTAGTGATGTACAGTAGATAGGTAGATATTGGTACAGGTAGATATTGAGAGCGACAAAATAACACACATAAATAATTATATTTATTTTATGATTTACTGTGTGAAATGGGAAGGTTAGAGTAATGAACTCAGATGACAGAGTAGTGAAAGTAATGCACAGTGATGCCAATGAAACTGTAGTGAGAGTGATATACAGTGACGCATATGACAGGAAGTGGGAGTGATATACAGTGATGCATATGACAGGAAGTGAGAGTGATATACAGTGATGTATATTACAGGAAGTGGGAGTGATATACAGTGACGCATATGACAGGAAGTGGGAGTGATATACAGTGACGCATATGACAGGAAGTGAGAGTGATATACAGTGACGCATATGACAGGAAGTGAGAGTGAT